>JAVJIF010008279.1:0-155631 GCA_038442645.1 Agave tequilana | reverse complement strand
CTGCATATATAAACTCTCAAAATACTTCTCCCCCTTTTTGTCAATTCATCAACAAAGGGTGAAAAACAAATCAAACAATAAAGATATATGCGATATACATTCATGAAGAAGAGAGACGTGAAGTTAGCTCCCCCTACATATATGCATTACATGAAAAAGGGATAACAAAACCCTAACTCAATAAAAATAATAATATACAATGCATAAGCAGAGATTGTTAAGCTCCCCTATACACCGTGTACCACATAAAGAAGAGATGTCAAGCTCCTCAATATAAGATACACTCAACATGAATATAATAAGAAGAGATGTTAAGCTCTCATTGCATATAGGTAATACATATCAAGAAATTTTGAAATCACTTTAAAACAAATTTTGAGACGACACCACTTGTAAATAAATAAAATTTAAAGATATCACTTGTAGGTTATTATACCACTAGAAATATTTTGTAAATCATTGATACCAATTGAAAATAATGCTTAAGCTTATAAAAAATACTAATTTACATTTAACTTTACGTCAAGCTTAGCATAAAACATAATTTGTATCTTAACATGAAATGATTATTGTAAATCAAGCACAATCAAAGATATGTATTTATTATAAAAAGAAAATACCAATTGAAATTGATATTATTTGAGATTTTGAAGTATACATATATAGAAACAAATATGAGTATAAAAAATGAATTTTATGAAGTTCATGTGTATAACTCATAACTATCCACCCTATTCATGTACATATTAAAAAGATTTCAATTTGAGCATACAAGGGCATGGTCGCTCATCCAACAGCCCTCAAAGGCTCTTCAAAAATAGATTTGAAAATATTTGTAGATTGAAAACACTACCAAATAAAGAATAAATAACTAGTTTAAAATAATTTTTGAAAAACTAGTTAAAGATCCTTCAAACATGGAAAACAATCATATATATCTCATGAAACATATTAAATACACAAAAATTGGACACTCGAAATTTATAAATCTAAAAAATGTGCTCATGAAATAAAATCATGGTAACAAAAATGATGTGAGTGTACAAAAGTTAGGTCATTAGCATATTCATGAAATAATCAATAAAGCTCAAAATAAACATGAATTTCTTTTTATTGGACAAATATGAAATCACAAAGTTTATTTTTCATAAAACTTGTAACACCCCGCTCCCAGAATACGTACTTAGTTGCGTATTCAGATTTTTCAATCGTATATTTTCAATTTACTTCCTGTATTTTTTTTGTATTATGAATTGTTTATATGATCGTCTTGTCTTGGATTCCGATTCGTGGACTCAGAGTCTGCCCTTCTCTGAAACGGGGACCCGATCCTAGTGTATTACTCAATTTGGTCTTTCCGGTAATCAGATTTGACCGATTTAGTTTCAAATATTATTTTCTCATATTTTAGATTTCTATGATTTTTTGGAATTTTCCTGAATTAAAATGGAAAATCTTCAAAAACCGGTGTCGACCAGCACCGCTGACCGACTTCTGGATTTTTAATTTCCAAATGGAGTCAAATTTTGATAAACTGCTTTCATATATTTTCTTAGAATAATATTTACTATCTTAATTCATTTTCTGGGCATTTTCAGAATTTATCGGATTTCTGCCAGATTCGGTGCCGACCGATATTGGCGGCAGATTCCAAGATTTTTAATTTTAAAAACTATAAAGTATTTCTTAAAATGAATTTCACCATGATTCTTAAAATAATATTCTTGATTTTTGAGAATTTTTGCGGGTCGTTCCGAGATACTTGATTTCCGGACGATTTCGGTATTTTCCCGAAAGTTTTCCGCATCCGCAACCGAATCCAGGAATCCGCCACTTCTAATTATTTCACTTTTTCTTCCAAGAGAATATCTTCCCTTTTTTTCATTTCTTTTCCTTTTTCCTTTTTCTTTCCTTTCTTTTCTTTCCACCAAATTCTCCAAACTTCTCCATTCTCTTCCATTTTCTTCTCCAACCTTCCACCAAAATATCTCCTCCAAAATATCTCCACCTCACCCATCTCCATGGCTGGCCATGATTGGCAAGAGAAACACCTCACCCCTCCACTTTTACAATTAAACCCCTCTCTTTTCCATTTTTACATCACCTCCACAAATCCAAAATCCTATATAAATCTTTCCTTCTTCATTTCACTTCATTTTTCCTTCCTTCTCTTCACCAACATCTTAACCTCCACCAACTCCTTCTTCATCTCCACCATAACAACCACCACTACAACTTCTCCAAACTCCTTACCTTCATCTTCATCCTCCTCCATCTCCATGGAAACCACCACAACTCCAAAACTCCACCAAAGCTTCCACCTTTTCCTTTACCTTTTTCCAAACTACCACCACCCATCAAAACCTCTTCATAAAAACCACCGCTCCATCATCTCCTCAAGGGGCCGGCCCCTCCTTTTGGATTGGGGCCGCGTTCTCCTCCGTGGCAAGACTTAGGGCCGGTACCCTCCTTTTGATTGGGGCCGCGTTCTCCTCGTTGGCAAGACTTAGGGGCCGGTACCCTCCTTTTGGATTGGGGCCGAACTTCCCTTCGTCGGGCGCAGCAAAGGAATCACCTTTCCTCCTCTCTGTTTGTTTCTAACGCGGATCTCAACCCCGCGTCGGGCAATCCCTTAACGCGCTCCGCGCGTTTCCTGTATTGACACGACGCAGAGTATATTCCCCGCGTTTGTGTTCTTCTTGTGTTAACGCGACTCAGAACCCATGTCCACGTCCGCGTTTTCCTCGCCATCCGCACTTGAACGCAGACCTCGCGTTTTGTGGCATCTATGCGACGCGAATCCCGCGTCTGCTATCCCCCGTCTGCAATTCCGCGTCTGCCATTCTCGCGACGCGAACCCCGCGTCTGCTATCCCGCGTCTGCCATTCTTGCGACGCGAACCCGGCGTCTGCTATTCCCCACGTCTGTGATTCCCGTGTCTGCTATTTTCGCGACGCTAACTCCCGCGTCTGCGAACCCTCGCGTTTCCTCAAAAAAAACCCGCGTCTCCCTGTGCACTCTCCCTTCCATAATTATGGCGTGCGCGAGTTCCATGGATTCCAGACTTTTCGGCTTTCCGGTGATTTAGGCGAGTGTCCTCGCTCTCGCCTCCATTTGGGGTTTCGCTTTCGTCGGGTCGACAATATTTTATCCCTGTTTTCATGTATTTTGTATTGGGGCTGAGTCCCTGTATCTGTGTAGGCCGAGTGCCAATCTCTGGACATGTATTGCTCTGTTGACGAACGCTTGTACTAAGGTAGTTTACTTCTTGTACTCATACTATGCCTGTGAATTGTATCCTACTGCTTCATACCATGCCGTGGTCGATCTTCAACCTCCGGTCACTCACTATCTCGAAAGAGATGTGATTGGGACCGTCAGGTTTCTCTGGACCCTTCAGCCTCCGGTCCCTCACTATCTCGAAAGAGGCGTGATTGGGATCGTCAGGTTCTCAGCTCCGCCTGGTGAGCATGCTTAGCGCTCAGTGCTTTATTCACTAAATTCGTTTAGGCGAGTTGCTGCCGGATTTTTCTACTCGTATCTTAATCCGAGTATCCGGTAACCTCGCAGAGCGCATTAGTGTCTAAACTCTGTTCGCTGCTTGTGCCTCCAGCTTGTTCAGCTCCGCCTGGTTATCATGATCAGCGTTCAGCGCTTTACCACTAGATTCGTCTAGGCAAGTTTCTGCCGGATTTACCGCTCGCACTTCAGTCGAGTGTCGTCCGGTAACCTCGCCAGACGCTCCAGTGTTAAATACTGTTTGCTGTCTGTACTTCCAGCTTGCTCAGCTCCGCTTGGTTGTGCTCAGCTACTATTCTACCACCGTGCCATTTCTTCATACTGTCATTTATGCATGTTACTATTTAACACAGTATATACCACCTGTTAACTGATCGTTATCACCTAACATCGGACATGCTACTTCTTGGCAAGACTCCTTGTTATGACATGACTTGCCACCGGACTTATATCAATCTCTTGGCATGCCTGGTTACCTGTCTAATATCATCCTCCTGTCATGCTATCACTTACCCCGGCATGACATACTTGACTCTCATGATTATCACGATAACGGGAATGATGACCTGACATCTTGATAGTACAAAATGTACTCCTGATACACATGTGATATATTGTAGTACGAACCAGTACTCCTGTGATACTGTATTCCTGACTTGTTCTTCCTCATTCCGGAATCTGATAATCATTCAATAATTCATAAAAGGAACAAACTTGCATCGGGTCGGGGGAAACTTGCGGCTATCATATGTGTTCGTGTTTACAGTGGTATTAGGCATGTTGTGCAACTAAAACTTCCGGTCTGACCTGTGGGCCTCCAGGCGACCGAGGGGAGTGCTGGCTCCCTCCTTCCTGGTACCATCATGATAAGGGCATACATAAGTCCCTCCTGTTTGCCTTGCGGCGGGTTCCGTCACCAAGCAACGGAACAATCCTGGGCCGTGGTCCCGGGATAGTACGGGACCCACTGTAAACATAGTTCGTTGATACCCCGCTGGTTTCAATAACAACCTTGCTTTACTCGGATATGGATCTATGTGTGCTGGGACGCTAGTTCACATAGCTAGATATCAGGGTAAGACGAGTAAAATAAAGTGTCATGATAATAACCGGCTCTTTAAGTTGTAAGTAGAGGTATGTGGAATGGGACGCATACTGAAGCCTGCAGCTTAAAACGGCTATGAATCTGTGATATGCCTTACCATATTTGCTTGTCCTGGATTTTGCTTCGGATTTTCGGCTTTATGAGTATTATAGTATTAACTGCTCATACTCTGCTTTATCCCTTGTATCCACCTGCCTCCTGCTCATTATCTTATCATGCCCTGAGTACAGTCGGGTTGTATGTGCTTAGATTAGGTGACATAAGATAAGGGTATATAGATGAGGGTTTCCTGTTTGGATTATTCCTTCGACGTACTAGTCTTATGGAGCCGTGATCTGAAACCATACAATCAGATTTGCTCGTCCTCGGCTTTATTTAGTTTTATCGCTTTACATATACTTACCCTTGCTCGCCACTTGGCTTTTGCTTCACCACTCGCCTGGGGAGTTTCATCTGACTCCCCTGGATTCTCATGTCCAGGTCCTGGAGCTTGGAGCTTGCAGAATCCCAGTTGCTGATCAGAGTGGCGCAGCGGTAGCGTGGATCCCCAGCAGACCGTCTGGAGCCTTATTCTCCCAGGCCCCCTGTGTGCCTCTCGAGTTTTCCTTTAGTAAACTCGTGAGTGCCCTTTTGTACTGTTCATACTTGTACATCTGCTTGTAATCTCGCAATTGCGCATGTCAGTGATGTAATATTCATGTAATATTGGATCACTTTGTGATAACTTTGTAATTGTACTCATATGTTGGAATGTATAATGCACCACTTGCTTCCGTACTCTGATTCTTGCCTGTACTGATGCTTAGCGTATATACGTGAAGGTACTTCTGACTTGCGTATATACGTTGCAGTAATGTCTCCGTATCCGCCAGGATCGGGGCGTTACAGGTTGGTATCAGAGCTTAGGCTCTCACCTCCTCAGTACGTCCAGACGGCAAATTAATGGTAAAAGAAATTTGTAACTGGAATGCATGAGTCCTGGTTATACACTCAAACTACAAGTACAGAGTTATCTATTCATTCTTGATCATCCTTCCTTTGATTCCTAATTCCTTCCATCCTTCCCCTGTTTTGGTTTTTCGTAGCCTTTATACCAACTTAAGATATGGATATACTAGAGAGGTAGTGGCTGGTTCTGAATGAAGCTATTACATGATCTCTTCGGCCAACTCTATGAAGCTCGGGTATTCTCAGGATTGATCTCGAACGGGTTATCTTTCAGAAGTCAGTAGTCGGGATTCTCTACGGATATTCTATATTCTCGGCTATATCTTTCAGAGTGATTGATGCCTGGTATTCATTCTCGGCTATATCTTTCAGAGTGATTGATGCCTGGTATTCGGAATTCTTAATTATCGGCCTTCTTTATTATGCTCAGGACTATCAGAGTTTTCTTTATCTTTGGTGTTCTGGCTCATTCTCAGAGTGATACTAAGTATGCGGTACAGCTGGAATTCTATTGCTAAGCTGTGTTATCAGTCAGTATTATTCGGCATTGTTCGAAGATTTATACAGCCGGAAGTGCAAAAGATTTCTATATTCTGGTTATTGATCAGTCAACTTGAGGGCCCTACCTATAGTGCTTCATATCTTAATTGGTATAAATTCCGCCCTTGTCCCCTTTGTGTTCAATTTACCCCTTATCGAAATTGCGAGGACGCAATTTTTTGTAAGGTGGATGGATTGTAACACCCCGCTCCCAGAATACGTACTTAGTTGCGTATTCAGATTTTTCAATCGTATTTTTCAATTTACTTCCTGTATTTGTTTTGTATTATGAATTGTTTATATGATCGTCTTGTCTTGGATCCGGATTCGTGGACTCAGAGTCTGCCCTTCTCTGAACCGGGGACCCGATCCTAGTGTATTACTCAATTTGGTCTTTCCGGTAATCAGATTTGACCGATTTTAGTTTCAAATATTATTTTCTCATATTTTAGATTTTCTATGATTTTCTGGAATTTTCCTGAATTAAAATGGAAAATCTTCAAAACCGGTGTCGACCAGCACCGCTGACCGACTTCTGGATTTTTAATTTCCAAATGGAGTCAAATTTTGATAAACCGCTTTCATATATTTTCTTAGAATAATATTTACTATCTTAATTCATTTTCTGGGCATTTTCAGAATTTATCGGATTTCTGCCAGATTCGGTGCCGACCGATATTGGCGGCAGATTCCAAGATTTTTAATTTAAAAACTATAAAGTATTTCTTAAAACGAATTTCACCATGATTCTTAAAATAATATTCTTGATTTTTGAGAATTTTTGCGGGTCGTTCCGAGATACTTGATTTCGGGACGATTTCGGTATTTTCCCGAAAGTTTTCCGCATCCGCAACCGAATCCCAGGAATCCGCCACTCTAATTATTTTCACTTTTTCTTCCAAGAGAATATCTTCCCTTTTTCATTTCTTTTCCTTTTTCCTTTTTTCTTTCCTTTCCTTTCTTTCCACCAAATTCTCCAAACTTCTCCATTCTTCCATTTTCTTCTCCAACCTTCCACCAAAATATCTCCTCCAAAATATCTCCACCTCACCCATCTCCATGGCTGGCCATGATTGGCCAAGAGAAACACCTCACCCCTCCACTTTACAATTAAACCCCTCTCTTTTCCATTTTTACATCACCTTCACAAATCCAAATCCTATATAAATCTTTCCTTCTTCATTTCACTTCATTTTTCTCTTCCTTCTCTTCACCAACACCTTAACCTCCACCAACTCCTTCTTCATCTCCACCATAACAACCACCACTACAACTTCTCCAAACTCCTTACCTTCATCTTCATCCTCCTCCATCTCCATGGAAACCACCACAACTCCAAAACTCCACCAAAGCTTCCACCTTTTCCTTTACCTTTTCCAAAACTACCACCACCATCAAAACCTCTTCATAAAAACCACCGCTCCATCATCTCCTCAAGGGCCGCCCCTCCTTTTGGATTGGGGCCGCGTTCTCCTCCGTTGGCAAGACTTAGGGCCGGTACCCTCCTTTTGGATTGGGGCCGCGTTCTCCTCCGTTGGCAAGACTTAGGGCCGGTACCCTCCTTTTGGATTGGGGCCGAACTTCCCTTCGTCGGGCGCAGCAAAGGAATCACCTTTCCTCCTCTCTGTTTGTTTTCTAACGCGGATCTCAACCCCGCGTCTGGGCAATCCCTTAACGCGCTCCGCGCGTTTCTGTATTGACACGACGCAGAGTCTATTCCCGCGTTTGTGTTCTTCTTGTGTTAACGCGACTCAGAACCCATGTCCACGTCCGCGTTTTCCTCGCATCCGCACTTGAACGCAGACCTCGCGTTTTGTGGCATCTATGCGACGCGAATCCCGCGTCTGCTATCCCGCGTCTGCAATTCCGCGTCTGCCATTCTCGCGACGCGAACCCCGCGTCTGCTATCCCGCGTCTGCCATTCTTGCGACGCGAACCCCGCGTCTGCTATTCCCGCGTCTGTGATTCCCGTGTCTGCTATTTTCGCGACGCTAACTCCCGCGTCTGCGAACCCTCGCGTTTCACCCTCAAAAACCCGCGTCTCCCTGTGCACTCTCTCCTTCCATAATTATGGCGTGCGCGAGTTCCATGGATTCCAGACTTTTCGGCTTTCCGGTGATTTAGGCGAGTGTCCTCGCTCTCGCCTCCATTTGGGTTTCCCCGCTTCGTCGGGTCGACATATATTTTATTCCCTGTTTCCATGTATTTTGTATTGGGCTGAGTCCCTGTATCTGTGTATGGCCGAGTGCCAATCTCTGGACATGTATTGCTCTGTGACGAACGCTTGTACTAGGGTAGTTTACTTCTTGTACTCATACTATGCCTGTGATGTATCCTACTGCTTCATACTATGCGTGGTCGATCCTTCAACCTCGGTCACTCACTATCTCGAAAGAGATGTGATTGGGACCGTCAGGTTTCTCTGGACCCTTCAGCCTCCGGTCCCTCACTATCTCGAAAGAGGCGTGATTGGGATCGTCAGGTTTCTCAGCTCCGCCTGGTGAGCATGCTTAGCGCTCAGTGCTTTATTCACTAAATTCGTTTAGGCGAGTTGCTGCCGGATTTTCTACTCGTATCTTAATCCGAGTATCCCGGTAACCTCGCAGAGCGCATTAGTGTCTAAACTCTGTTCGCTGCTTGTGCCTCCAGCTTGTTCAGCTCCGCCTGGTTATCATGATCAGCGTTCAGCGCTTTACCACTAGATTCGTCTAGGCAAGTTGCTGCCGGATTTACCGCTCGCACTTCAGTCGAGTCGTCCCGGTAACCTCGCCAGACGCTCCAGTGTTAAATACTGTTTGCTGTCTGTACTTCCAGCTTGCTCAGCTCCGCTTGGTTGTGCTCAGCTACTATTCTACCACCGTGCCATTTCTTCATACCTGTCATTTATGCATGTTACTATTTAACACATGTATATCACCTGTTAACTGATCGTTATCACCTAACATCGGACATGCTACTTCTTGGCAAGACTCCTTGTTATGACATGACTTGCCACCGGACTTATATCAATCTCTTGGCATGCCTGGTTACCTGTCTAATATCATCCTCCTGTCATGCTATCACTTAACACCCGGCATGACATACTTGACTCTCATGATTATCACGATAACGGGAATGATGACCTGACATCTTGATAGTACAAAATGTACTCCTGATACACATGTGATATATTGTAGTACGAACCAGTACTCCTGTGATACCTGTATTCCTGACTTGTTCTTCCTCATTCCCGGAATCTGATAATCATTCAATAATTCATAAAAGGAACAACTTGCATCGGGTCGGGGGAAACTTGCGGCTATCAATATGTGTTCGTGTTTACAGTGGTATTAGGCATGTTGTGCAACTAAAACTTCCGGTCTGACCTGTGGGCCTCCAGGCGACCGAGGGGAGTGCTGGCTCCCTCCTTCCTGGTACCATCATGATAAGGGCATACATAAGTCCCTCCTGTTTGCCTTGCGGCGGGTTCCGTCACCAAGCAACGGAACAATCCTGGGCCGTGGTCCCGGGTATGTACGGGACCCACTGTAAACATAGTTCGTTGATACCCCCGCTGGTTTCCAATAACAACCTTACTTTACTCGGATATGGATCTATGTGTGCTGGGACGCTAGTTCACATAGCTAGATATCAGGGTAAGACGAGTAATAATAAAGTGTCATGATAATAACCGGCTCTTTAAGTTGTAAGTAGAGGTATGTGGAATGGGACGCATACTGAAGCCTGCAGCTTAAACGGCTATGAATCTGTGATATGCCTTACCATATTTGCTTGTCCTGGATTTTGCTTCGGATTTTCGGCTTTATGAGTATTATAGTATTAACTGCTCATACTCTGCTTTATCCCTTGTATCCACCTGCCTCCTGCTCATTATCTTATCATGCCCTGAGTACAGTCGGGTTGTATGTGCTTAGATTATGGTGACATAAGATAAGGGTATATAGATGAGGGTTTCCTTATTTGGATTATTCCTTCGACGTACTAGTCTTATGGAGCCGTGATCTGAAACCATACAATCAGATTTGCTCGTCCTCGGCTTTATTTAGTTTTATCGCTTTACATATACTTACCCTTGCTCGCCACTTGGCTTTTGCTTCACCACTCGCCTGGGGAGTTTCATCTGACTCCCTGGATTCTCATGTCCAGGTCCTGGAGCTTGGAGCTTGCAGAATCCCAGTTGCTGATCAGAGTGGCGCAGCGGTAGCGTGGATCCCCAGCAGACCGTCTGGAGCCTATTCTCCCAGGCCCCCTGTGTGCCTCTCGACTTTTCCTTTAGTAAACTCGTGAGTGCCCTTTTGTACTGTTCATACTTGTACATCTGCTTGTAATCTCGCAATTGCGCATGTCAGTGATGTAATATTCATGTAATATTGGATCACCTCTGGTGATAACTTTGTAATTGTACTCATATGTTGGAATGTATATGCACCACTTGCTTCCGTACTCTGATTCTTGCCTGTACTGATGCTTAGCGTATATACGTGAAGGTACTTCTGACTTGCGTATATACGTTGCAGTATTGTCTCCGTATCCGCCAGGATCGGGGCGTTACAAAACTCAAATTTCAAGGTATATGTTCTATCAAAACTAACAATACACATACATATCTCAAACACAAATGAGTCCATAAAATAATTTGCATGAAGGTAAGTGACTCAAGGGGTATACATGTATATTTATTAGTTTAGACAAGAATAACATATACATGAAGCAAAACATATACAAAAATAGGGAAAAGAAGTGTAAATGAGGGAATCATCAAAACTAGGTTATACATGTACATGTAATGAGTACAAATGAGTAAGGAGGCAGAAACATATAATAATCAAGTGCAACTCACTACTTGTACAAGTATATGCACAAGTTTTAATGAAAAGTTCATCTAAACAAGTATTCACCACATGAAGCACAAAATCAAAACATGCTAAAATTATTATCTAAGTAAAAGCATGTAAACTAAATGGGAGTTTGGAGATAGTTACCAAACCAAATGCACTTTCTCTAAGCCTCCAAAACATGGTGGTACTTCCACCAAACTTTTTTGATAGCGGTGCATCAATTTTGTATGTCCATCTAGCTCATGCATCCTCCACCAAGGCACCAATTCTCTCACGTCATGTGAGAGCCCACACCTACATCAAACACAAGAGGTGGGGACTTTGGTACCCATTTTCTTTTGGGTCTACGAGGGTTAGCATTATAAGGAACCCAAACATTATTATTTGCAAAATTTATAGATTTTACTCTATCATAGCAAAATCTTGCAAGATAGCCTTTGCGGCCGCAATGTGTACATTTGTGCATTCTAGTATGCACATGAGAATGAGTGCGATCATGATGTGCAAAATGTGCATATATATGCCATGGGTGATGTGCAAGAACATGTGGAGCTTGTTTCTTTTGAAAAAAGGTTTCCAATTTAGAATAATTAAATGCACAATTGCTCAAAATTGAGCTCAAACAATTTATTTTATTTTTCAAAACTTGAATCTCATTTTTATCAATAGTAGCATTAAGAGCATGGTAAGAATGAGAATCAACAACCTTATTGTTTTGTCATCATCAAAAAGGGAGAGATTATTGGCCCAAAGGCCCATCGCTCTAGTTTTGATGATGATTAACTCATGTAGTTATAGTACAATGATCTTGTGTTTAATTAGTCTCAGATATTTGATCAAGATCTTAGTAGATGTTTTGCTTCAACAAAGGATTCGAAGTCAAGTTTTGAAGCTAGCACGTGTTGATTCAAGAGCTTGCGCATCAAGATGCATCAAGTACTCTAGAGGAGTCTAGCTCATTGGATCAAAGTTTGGACCAAGTCAAGAAGGAACAGAAGATTTTCAAGAGAAGATTTCTGAAGACTTGTGTCTAGTTTTGTAAGCGTCAATATCTGTTTTTACATAAAATGTAAATGATAGATTAGTTGGTGGATTGTTCAAGTTTATTTACACACACACAAAATTTACATGAGTTTTGAAAAATACCATTTTGATTTTTAAAGCTTCAAAGTATACATGTGTTTTTATCAAAACTGATTTTAGAGCTTAATGTCAAAAACATAGATATTTCATTATATATATGTAGTGGATCGTATCCATACATACTAAGCTTCAAAAGTGTTTAAAATATCTTGTTTTTATATTTGGAGAAGTTTTGGAAAAATCATTTTTCAATTTGGAGATAGTTATTTAAAAATACAGATTTTTGTTTAAGCCAAAATTTCTATATCCCAAAAATAGTTCAAAATATTTTTAATATGTTTTGATTTTTAATCAAACATATTTGTATATCAAAGTATATTAATGAACTTATTTTTGTAAAATTTATGAGAATTTATGGGATTTTATTGAAGGTAAAAAGACCAAGTTTTAATTCCTGAAAATGTTGGACCAGGCCTTCTGCCGGTCGACCGGACGGGCGACCGAAACTGAAGTCGGTCGACCGGTCCGGTCGACCGATGTGCACAAACGTTCATAATTAGTTTGGCTGGAGGGCCGGTCGACGACCCGGTCAACCGCCAGAGAGCTCTGCTCTCTAGATTTGGCCCCGATCGACCAGGCGGTCGACCTCTGCTCTCTATATCTAGGCCTCGGTCGACCGGGCAGTAGACCGGTAGCACAACGGTCGGAAATTTGACCGTTGGCCGGTCGACCAGGTGGTCCACCGACAACAGGATTTCCTGCTGAGTTGGCCTCCAACAGCCATATTTTGGGAGCCTATAAATTGGGGTTCCCTTGCACTGTTTTCTACAAGATTTGAAGTAGGTTTTCAAGATAGTTTTTCGTACCTTTCTAAGTATTTATCTCTACTTGTTTTAGAACTACAACTTCCATATCAAAAGGAGAGTTTATCAAGAGTGTTTTCAAAAGTGATTTCTTGAGTTTTTCACCACAAATTCTATTCAAGTTTTTCTCATACATACTTGAGCTTTCCATTGCTATATCCATCCTATAGGCGAGTTGTTGTTAGAGTATTTTTAGGTGATCAAAGTGTTGAGATCACCAAAGTGTTCTACCTTGTATTTGAGGAGGCGAACTTGCTGGTTCGTGTAGTTTCGAGTTCTTGTGAGAGCTCAGTGTAGAGGTGCGACCTCGGCAAGCTAGTGTGCTTGCGTATGTTATTCTTGTAGGAACAACAGAGGGACTAGTAAGTCCAAGGAGTTCTAGTGTGAACTCGTTGTAGGTGTTGCGGCACTGAGTGATCCGTGGGATCATTTTTAGTGGAAATCCTTCATAGTGTTGAAGGCGGGGACGTAGAGCAAGGGTGCTCGAACCTCGAAACAAATCTCCCGTGTTTGCGATTTCTCACTCTCTATCTCTCACTTGTGTTTATATCTTGCATGCTCATATTGTTTATCTCTTTTATAAGCTTGAAATATTTGTGCTCTATTGATACATGCTTGGGATTGTTTGCTCACACTTGTATTCAACCAAGAGAGCCATAGTGGCACCTCAACTCTTATCTAGAGGAATCTTGAGGAGATAGTCCAGAGCCCTTCAGGGAAAATTCGGCTATACTCTTGTGTTATACTTGGTACGTTTTGCATAATAATTTTAGTTTGCTTAAATAGTTTTTAATTCTGCATTAATTCATCATTAGATTAGCTAGTCACTTATTCACCCCTCTCTAGGTGTTTACATATATGAGTCATTTGTAGAGGATTATCATCAAGTTTTATAAGGAAAAATCAAGAGAAAACTATTTTGAAAAATTTTCAGTTTTCAAGTTTCAAGTGCTCTCATTTCCAAATTAATTTTTGCCAGTTTTAAGCCTCAAGTTCATTATTTTCAGCTGAGTTTTCTCTC
This sequence comes from Agave tequilana, assembly GCA_038442645.1. Taxonomy (NCBI): domain Eukaryota; kingdom Viridiplantae; phylum Streptophyta; class Magnoliopsida; order Asparagales; family Asparagaceae; genus Agave; species Agave tequilana. The sequence continues at coordinate 141,714 of JAVJIF010008279.1, read as the reverse complement.
ACACAAACTTCTTGAGCTTCATTTTTCTACTCCGAATTATAGGAAGTTGTAAAGAGAGTTTGTGATCTTGTGATCACCAAGAGCTTGTAAACTTCATAGCTTTGAGCTCACCTCTTATGTAGAGGTTTGAAGGTTGGAGTTGTAACTCCTGATCTTGTGTAGACTATTGTATTGTGTCCTTTGAGGATATCTTTTGTGGATAGTAGAAATCTTTCATGCGGTGAAGACAGAGACATAAAACAAGTTAGTCGAACCCTGAAACAAATCTCTTGTGTTTGCGATCTCCATTTCTCTTACTCTTACTTACATTACACTTGCTCTATATTGCTTTATTTCATCTTGCTCGTGTTTTCTTATTACTTGCTCTATTTCTATTGCTTCTACTTTTTTTTATTTTCCTCATATAAGTAAAAAGACAATTGCGCACCTCAATTTGTACTCTAGAGGAATTAAGAGGAGAAGTTCTAAAGCCCTTCATTGAGAATCCAACTTCACTTCTTATTTTTCTTGAGTAACCATTTAGTTATTGTTTACATTGCTATATTTTCGCATTAGATTAGCATTTCACCTATTTACCCCCTATACGTGACTTTCAATTGGTATCAGAGTTTGGATTCTAGTTTTTGGTTTAACCACTTTAGAAAGATCCTCATTTACTAATCATTAATTTGCTTCACACACTTGCATCCATGACCGAAAGCATTAAGACCCCTCTTAAGTTTGATGGTCTTAACTTTTTCATATAGAAGGTTAAGATGATCGTATTTTTGCAATCTTTAGGCAGCCGGGTTACAAAGGCTAAAGAATTTACTCTCTGGTTCTGACCTCGGTTGACTGGGCGGTAGACTGACAGGCAGTTTGCCTTAGGGCGGTCAACTGACCAGTTGACCAACAACCCAACGGTCAAAAATTCGATCGTTGGCGGTCGACCAGGTGGTCGACCGACAGGTCATTTCTGACCTGTCCTGAACCCCAACGGCTAATTTTTCAGACCCTTATAAAAATGGGTTTTTGGGGACTGTTTCTCCTAAGATTTTCAGGAGCCATTTTTTTCCATCTTTTAAAGTGTTTTCAGCAAGTTTTAAAAAAATATTTTTGTGTCAAAAATTCTCTTATCTTTATTTGTTTCAAGTTTTTGGTAAATCAAAGAAAACCAATAGTTGGGAATTCTAATTTTGTTCTTCAATTCTTTATCTATCAAGAAATTTTTCCCAAGAGTTTTTCTTTGTTGTTTCTTTTCCAAAATACTTTGTTTTCTCACATACTTGAGCTATCATCTTAAATCTATCTTTAGGATCTTTGTATTGTGAGAAAATTGTTTGTGATCCTTTGAGATCATCAAGAGAGTTTGTGATCATAGGATCACCAAGTTGTAAATCTTTTCTTTACTTTGGCGTAGTGCCCACCTCTTGTGTAGAGGTGATTGTGTTTGAGAGAGGAGTTGTGTACTCTAAGTGTTGAGTTGTAATTTCTCGGTGGAGGTCTCTTTGTGGAAGGTCCTGTGTGGACATAGTGAAAATCCTTCTGTGTGAAGGCAGGGACGTAGAGCAGTGGCTCGAATCTCAAAATATATCTTGGTGTTTGCGTTTGATCCACTATCTCTCAACTCTATCGCTTTTTATATCTTGCATTGTTATATATTATTCATATTCATAAACTTACTAGATATTGCTTGTGTGCCCACACTTGTGTTGAAGCAAGAGAGCTTTTAAAGCACCTCAACTCTTAATCTAAAGAAATCTAGAGGAGTAGTTCCAAAGCCCTTCACGAAAAATTCTGGCTCATTCTTGGTTATACATAGTGTGTTAGCAATTAAGTTTTAAATTTTGTATCATTTGTCCTAATTAGCTAGTACACCTATTCACCCGCCTCTAGGTGCACTTTCAATTAGTATTAGAGCTTTCGCTCCTGATATTCAGTTTAACCACCTATGAGTGAGATTCTTGGATAGCTAATCTAGTATTGCCTTTGCACACATATTAGTTTAAACTCATGAATTATCTTGCCCCCTCCCATGTTGATGTCTCCAACATTGACATGTGAAAATTTAAGATGAGTGCTTACTTTAAAGCCCTAGGTTTGCATGTTTATCTTGCCACTATCAAGAAATCCTGTAACGCCCCGATCCCAAAGATACGGGAACGTCACTGCAACGCATATACGTAGGTCAGATGGTGCCCCCACGTATATACGCTAAGCATAAGTACAACAAGTATCAGAGTACAACACACAGCGTGGTATATTCATATGCCAACTTACAAAAGATAAATACAAAGTTATACAAGTTATGATAAGCAAAATCACTTTACAAGTGTCCTTTATCACAACCCAAGTCCAAAAGAACGATATACAACCAAAATACAAAACGCTCACGAAATGGATGGAGATCCCGTGAACCAAAAGGAAGAGTCGAGCACGATAGGACTAGAGCCGGTCAGCCTGCTCACAAAGATAAGCCCGGTCCTCCGTGGAAGGCTCCACTTCGTCCCAAGCCTCAGAATCTGAATATGCAAATCCAAAGGGTCAAGACATATAATAACAAATAAAGGATAGTCAAGTGACATAAGGATCATGAATAAAGGTAATGAAATTACAATAAATAGCAACGAATAACAAGCGATGTAAACTCAATAAGGTAAGATCGTATGCAACAAATCTACAATTAACGTCTTATTATTATTACTTGTCTTACTGTGATATCTAGCTATGTGACCCAGCGTCCCAGAGCACATAGATCCATATCCTAGTGAAACAAGGTTGTTATTGGAAACAGCGGTTGTATCGACGAACTATGTTTACAGTGGGTCCCGTGCATGCCCGGGACCACGGCCCAGTATTGTTCCGTTGCTTGAAGACGGAACCTACCGCTAGGCTAACAGGAGGGTCTTATGTATGCCCTTGTCATGACAGTAAACAGGAAAGGGAGGAAGCACTCCCCTCGGTCCCCTGGAGTACCGCAGGTAAGACCGGAAAATATAGTGCACAACCTAATACCACTGTAAACACGAACACCTATCGATATTCCGCATATTTCCCCCGACCCATGTGTAAGTTGGTGCTTTTTATGTAAAAGTCAAGTGTATCATGTTTAGTTTTAAGGGATGGCATGATAAGTGGTGATATTATTGTTTAACATGTCATGGAACGAGTATATGCAATAATAAGTCATGAGGTAACAAGAGATACATCCATCCAGTAATAGGTCATGTAGAGCCAGTATTGAAGCATGAACAAGCAAGATATAATACATATGTAACAAGTAAAAACCAATTTCAGAACAGAAATTAACTATGACACACAGTCAGGATTAGTCGACTAGGGGTAAGGGTTAGTCGACTAATACTGGGATACAGAGAGTTAGAATTCTGTTTCAGGGAGAGTTAGTCGACTAGGGTAGGAAGGTTAGTCGACTAATAGGGAGTTCTAGTCGACTAATGGACACTTAAGTCGACTAAGTCTGCTGATACAGAAAGTTGGGTTTCTGGTCCAGGAAGGATTAGTCGACTAGGTAAATTTAGGAGTCGACTAATATGGGTTTCCAGAGAGTTTGTTAGTCGACTAATATTTGGGGCAAGTCGACTAATACTGGGTTTTTCCAGAAAACTAAGTTTCAGCTAAGTGTTCTAGTCGACTAGTTCCTATGATGAGTCGACTAATACTGTGAAGAACAGTGAGCAGATCAGAATTTCTGGAAGTGTGTTTGATGGTTCAATTCGTGATTTTTGGTGACCTAGGTGTACAAGAAGTGTAGATATAAGTATTCTAGGGCTAATACAAGTCTTGGTGAGTGAAATACTCACTTGGGATAGGTTCAATTGTGACTTGATTCAAGGATGAGGATGATGGCTTCACTCCACACTTGTTGTTGAAGCTTGAGGTGAAGAAGTGCTCTTGGAGTTGCCTTGGGCTGGAGGGAAAGGTCTTGAAGTGATCTTGGAGCTAGGGTTCAGTTGTGGAAGGAGGAGATTATGGAGCTTCTCTTCTCTTGTTGAAGTGAAAGAGAGAAAAAGAGTGATTTGCAAATGAATAGGAATTTATAGTTTGGGATTTTTGTAAAGGGGTTGGAAATTGGATAGAAGTGAGGGGTTTTCTTGCAAAAGGAGGGGTGAGGTGAGTGTCCTCTCTTTGGCCACTTGGCCGGCTGTGGGAGAGGGAGAGAGAGTGAGTGGGGTTAGGTGAAGTGTGAGTGGGATTTGAGGTGGCACATGAGGTGGAAATGGAATTTTGCAATTTTTGAAAAAGGTCCGAATTTCAAGTATCTCGGATTGGTCTGAAAATTTTACCAAAAATCAAGAAAAATATTTGAAGACTCATGGTGAAATTCGTTTGAAGAAATACTGTATAGATTTTAATTAAAAATCCCGGAATCAGTTATTTACCGACTCCGAAAGAATTTTCATAAATTCATAAAATTCTCAGAAAAAGTGTATAAGTAAGAAATATGATTCTAAGCAATAAAGTCTAAAGGACTTTCTAAAAATTCCTAACAGTTTGGAAGATAAAAAATTCGGAAATCGGCCAGCGGTACTGGCCGACACCGGTTTCGGAGAAATTCATTTTAATTCCAGAAAATTCCAGAAAATCACATAAAATCTAAAATATTGGAAAATGATATTTGGAATTGAAATTGGTCAAATACGGATGGTAAATCAGAAAATACGATCGAAAGACTGAATACGTAACTAGGCACGTATTCCGGGAGAGGGGTATTACAAATCCTATCTTAGTAATGACAAGCATATAGAGGCCAACACACAAGCATTGCATGCACTTAAGTAAACACTAAGAAAAGAACACATTTTTTTGATTTCTCATTAGGATTCCGCTTTTGCAGTGTGAACCACATTGACCTCTCCCAAGGAACAAAGGACAAACATTTTGGAGAAGAAATCTAGTGGAGATGAGTCCGACCAAGCTTGCTTCTGGTCCAAGAGATTGACTCCCTTGAGGTAAAATTGGACACTCAACTAGATGATAGTGCTAGTTCTTCATATGATGATAATGGTATAGATGCTCATGCTTTGAATAAAGAACTATTCATGTTTTGTGAAACTTGCTTTCAAAATACAACTTTTGAAAAGCAAGAATTTTGATTTAAAAGAAGAAAATAAAATTTATTTTCAAAACTTGATTTGATTTTGCAAGAAAGAGTTGAGATTTCAAATGAGAGGGACTCATTGAAAGTTCAACTTGACCTTACTTTAAATGAAAATAAAATTTTGAAAAATAAAAATGAGTTTGATATGTTTTAAAGAAAAATGAGATTTTATCTTCAAAGCTTGATTTTGTTTGAAAAGAGAATGATTCTTTGGAGAATAAAATTGTTTTAATTTCAAAAGAACTAGATTTGATTTCAAAAGAAAATGTTTCTTTGAAAAATGATTTAGATTCACATGTTTATCATACACCCATTACTTCATCTTTTAGTGATAAACATGTTGCATACTCTACTTCTTATTCAATCATTGAAAATGATATTTGTGTTTTGAAGAAGAGTGTAGATTGTTTGGGCTCCACTTTGACCCAATGTGCCATGGATCACTAAATATTAGAATCCATGTTTCGCAAGAAACATGCTTCACATATGCATGCACATCATTCACGGTATACACATATTTCTCATGTTCACACGCTGACACTATGCATGCTCATGTGTACACTTGTACATATTGTGGACGTAAGGGTCACCTTACAAATTTTGTTATGATAGAATAAATGTTTCTACTTTTGCAAATAAGTTTGTTTGGGTTAGGAAAGGTGATAACCCCTATGGACCCAAAATGTTATGGGTACCAAAAGTCACTCCTACTTTATTTGATGTAAGTATAGGTTCTCACTTGACGTGAGAGTATTAGTGCTTTGATGGTGGATGCGTTCGAGCTATATGGACACATGTTATGAATGCATCATTTTCAATGATTGTTGGTGAGAGGACAATCATGGTTTGGAGACCTAGACATTGGTTCATTGGATTTAATAACTATTTCTAACTCCTTATTTTTGTTTACATGCTTTTATGAATGTTTTTAGCATGTCATGATTTTAATGCTCATTATGTTAAATGCAATATTATTAGACATGTGATATACATAGATAGTATTTGAGATACATCCATATTTATATGAACTTATATTTTTGTGTTATCACTTTAGTTTAGCTACTATGTATATACTAGTTCTAAAACACGTGCATTTAACCTAATGATCATGTTTGTTTATGTTTTAGTACTTCATATTTTGATTACTTGTTTAGATGTAAATTCCATTAAAACTTGAGCTTATACTTGTACAATTAGTGAGCTACATTTGATTAGTACGTGTTTGTGTTTTATTGCTTATGTGTACTCATTAGATGTATTAGTATAACCTAGTTTTGATGATTCTTACATCTTCACTTGTATTCCCTATCTTTGTACATGTTTTTCATAAAAACGTGTTTAACTTCACGTATATGTTAATTTTGTCTAAAACTAATATACATGTATATCTTAGAGTCATTTGCATTCATGTAAAATTCTAATATGGACTCAATTTATGTTTGGGATTTATATGTATACTTTTATTTTCGACAAAATATACATATACTTTAAAGCGTGTTTTGTTTTTGATAAAAATAGAATTTTTTTGAGTTTTGATGATTTCTTGTAAAAGAAATTTCTACTGAGCTTAATTGTCTTATTTCCATGTATATGTTTCTTACATGATTCTTACACTCTACATCATCTTATTTACTCATGATTTTGAATTCATGAAAATCTTTTGTGCTTTATAGACTTTGAGTGTCAATTATTGTGTATCTAACATGCTTTCATGGAATATATTTATATTTTATTCCTTACTTAAAGGATTTAGTACTAGCTTTCAAAATTATCATTAAACTAGTCTTTATTCTTCAATTTGGTAAATGATTTTCAAAACTATGCTAAAATGATCTTCATATCTTATTTTTAATAAATCCCTACCTTCTAAGGGCGGTTGGATGCGCGACCATGCCTTGTATACCCTTATTGAAAATATCTTTCAAACATGTGCATGAAAGGGAGGTAGCTATGAGATTTATATAATTTTCTATGAAAATTCATCTTGTATACTCATATTTTCTATATATGTATGGATCATATTTAAATTGATATTTTATTGCTCTAATCAGACATACATATACATGTTTTCTTGTGCTAATATTAGCAATGTTTATCTATACATGTTTAAAGCACAAATTGGTTTTATGCTAAGCTTTATGTTCTTAATGATAATTGATATCTTTATAAGCTTATGCATTATTTTTATTGGTATTTCATAAGGAGGAGAAAGTTCTTATTTTATCTTTTAATTGGTTTTATTTTCAATTGGTATCTTACTCCCACTCTTTATGATGAAATTTTTTTGTTTTGGCATATGCTAACATTTTCAGTATTGGTATCAATAATTTTAAATTGGTATTATTCTCAATTTGGTATCTTTATTGCGAAATGGTTTTAGTGTTTACCTAAAAAAATTAATTGGTTTTTTACTTTCAATTGATATCATGTCCTTCTATTGGTATCAATTCATAAAAAGATTATTTTATTTCAATTGATAAAAAGATTTTTTCTTCAATTGGGTTCTTTCAATTGACAAGTTTTTATTGGCATTAAAAATAAATAAATAAATAATAAATTTGTTTTAGGTTTTTATTGCTTATATGTTAGGGGAGCTTAACATCTCCTTTACATACAAACCCAAATCCTTCTTTCCCTCAAAATATGTTTTATTGGTATTGTTTGTTTTTCCTCACTTCTTTGTTGATAATTGACAAAAAGGGGGAGAAAGATTCAGGATTATATATGCACGTTTTATTAAGTGTTTATGCATATATATATATATATATATATATATATATATATATATATATATATATATATCTTGTTTTTATTTGAATCTTAAGCTTACATTGCATATCTTTATTATTTTATTCATATGCATAAGTTAAGGGGGAGCTTCTACGAAGCCCATCTTTAATCAATGCATATATAACCTTATAAGTTTTGTCATTATCAAAAAGGGGGAGATTGTTGGCCCAGAAGCCCTTCACCTTAGTTTTGATGATGACTAACTTATTAAGGTTAGTTTGCTAATGATCTTGTGTTTAATAAGTTTCAGATATTGATCAAGATCTTATTAGGTGTTTAGCTTCAATAAAGGATCAAAGCCAGTTTTGAACGTAACACGTGAAGATTCAAGAGCTCGCGCGTCAAGATCGCATCTATCACTCGAATGGAGTCAAGCTCTTTGGATCAAGTTTGGATCGAGTCATCTTGAAGATAAAGATCGACAATAAGACTTTAATTTGTTTAGTTTTGTTTTGTTTTAGATTTTGTGTAAAATTGATTAGTCTTGATATGCTCAAGTACACACACAAGTTCAAAAGTTTTGATTTTGGTTTAACCGTTTTGAATTTTCAAGAATATATCTTTCGTTTTCATGATTAGATAGAATCAAAAGAAGTTTTATATGCTTTTATGTAAGTTGAATTTCATCCATATACATCTATGTTTCGTATTGACTAAAAAGTTACTTTGATATATCTAATTAATGTGTTTCAAATTTTGTTTTTAACAAAACCTAGTTTTGAATTTAATGTCAAAAATATAGATATATCTTTTATATGTGTATTGGATTCTATCCAAACGCAATATGCTTCAAAAGTATTTCTATATCATGTTTTTATGTTTATACAAGTTTTGGAGAAAACGGATTTCATTTCAAAATCTAAGTTTTGAAAAATACCATTTTTGGTTTAAAGCTTAATTTCCATATCACAAAAATAGTTCAAATTGTTTGAAATATGTGTTGAATTTTAGTCACACATATTTGTTCTTCAAATATTTATAAGAACTTATTTTTGTGGCTTTTATGTGATTTTATGGGATTTTATAGGTATTTAAAAGACCAAGTATTTCAACCTATAAACCCAGCCTGAGCCCACTGGCGGTCGACCGACCGGTCGACCGGACTGACCTCGGTAGACAAGTCGGTCGACCGATGTGCACAAAACGTGCACAACAGCCTTGGTCATGGCTGGTCGACCGAACGGTCGACCGATCGATCGACCGAGCCAGAGAGTTTACTCTCTGGTTCTGGCCTCGGTCGACTGGGTGGTCGACCGACAGATAGTTTGCCTTGGGGCGGTCGACTGACTTGTCGACCAACAACCCCAACGATCAAAAATCTGACTGTTGGCGGTCGACCAGGCGGACCGACAGGTCATTTCTGACCTATCCTGTACCCCAACGGCTAGTTTTTCAGATCCTTATAAAAATGGGTGTTTGAGGGATGTTTTTCCTAAGATTTCCAAGAGCAATTTTTTCCATCTTTTTAAGTGTTTTCAATAAGTTTTAAAAATAAGTTTTTGTGCCAAAAATTCTCTTATCTTTGTTTGTTTCAAAGTTTTTGGAAAATCAAAGAAAGCCAATATTTGAGAATTCTAGTTTTGTTCTTCAATTCTTTATCTATAAAGAAGTTTTTCTCAAGAGTTTTTCTTTGTTGTTTCTTTTTCAAAATACTTTATTTTCTCACATATTTGAGCTATCATCTTAACTCTATCTTTAAGATCTTTGTATTGTGAGATCATCAAGAGAGTTTGTGATCCTTTGAGATCACCAAGAGAGTTTGTGATCATAGGATCACCAAGTTGTAAACCTTTTCTTTACTTTGGCGTAGTGTCCACCTCTTGTGTAGAGGTGATTGTATTTGAGAGAGGAGTCAAAGGATCACCACGAGAGTTTGTGATCATAGGATCACCAAGTTGTAAACCTTTTCTTTGCTTTGATGTAGTGCCCACCTCTTGTGTAGAGGTGATTGTATTTGAGAGAGAAATTGTGTACTCTAAGTGTTGAGTTGTAATTTCTCAGTGGAGGTCCCTTTGTGGAAGGTCATGTGTGGACATAGTGGAAACCTTCTGTGTGAAGGCGAGGACGTAGAGCAGTGGCTCGAACCTCGAAAAATATCTTGGTATTTGTGTTTGACCACTATCTTTTAACTCTATCTCTCTTTATATCTTGCATTGTTATATATTGTTCATATTCATATACTTGCTAGATATTGTTTGTGTGCCCACACTTGTGCTGAACCAAGAGAGCTTTTAAAGCACCTCAACTGTTAATCTAGAGGAATCTATAGGAGTAGTTTCAGAGCCCTCCACGGGGAATTCGAGCACACTCTTAGCTCCACATAGTGCGTTAGCAATTAAGTTTTAAATTCCGCATTATTTGTCCTAAATTAGCTAGTACACCTATTTATCCCCCTCTAAGTGCACTTTCAGCCTATATATTGGATCATTTGTAGAGTATAATCATCAAGTTTTTATCAAGAAACATCAAGAAAAAATTGCTTTGAAAATTTTTTTAGTTTTCAAGTTTCAAGTGCTCTCATTTTCGAATCAATTTCTATAAGTGTTAAGCTCTTAAGTTTATTCTTTTCAACTGAGTTTTCTCTCACACAAACTTCCTGAGCTTAATTTTTTTCACTCTAAACTATAGGAAGTTGTAAAGAGAGAGTTTTTGATCTTTGTGGTCACCAAGAGCTTGTAAACTTCATTGTCGTTGTACTCACCTCTTATGTAGAGGTTTGAAGGTTGGAGTTGTACCTTCGAGTCTTGTGTAGACCGTTGTATTGGATCTTTGTCGACATTCTTGGTGGATAGTGGAAATCCTTCATGCGGTGAAAGCGGAGACGTAGAGCAAGTTGCTCGGACCTCGAAATAAATCTCTTGTGTTTACGATTACTATTTCTCTTATTCTTGCTTACATTACACTTGCTCTATATTGCTTTATTTCATCTTGCTTGTGTTTCCTTGTTACTTGCTTTGTTTCTATTGCTTCTAGTTTTTTTGTTTTTCTCATATAAGTAAGAAGGCAATTGTGCACCTCAACTCTTACTCTAAAGGAATTAAGAAGAGAAGTCTTAGAGCCCTTCATTGGGAATCCGACTTCACTTTTTTTTTTATTTGAGCTGACCATTTTAGTTATTGTTTAAATTGTTGCATTTTCGCATTAGATTAGCATTGCACCTATTCACCCCCTTTAGGTGACTTTCAATGGTTGGATTCTAATGGCAAGATTTTTATTTAATAATAAGTAGGCTGATGTTGGTCGAAACTGTACATATATATATATATTTTTATATATCAGGACATAACAGTATATACGAGGAGATGCTGCCGAATTTTTCAAGAAATTAGAGAAGATTATAATAATATGTTGATTAATAAGAATACTTATGCTAATTAAAGATATTAAAATCTGGAATTGTTACATTGCTAATCACTTGTTCATATATAGAGACGGTCGGTTAGGGGAGGGTCGATGAGGCATATGGACCGGATAAGAACATTGAATAAACTCATAACTCGGATTTTTATTTCAGGGCATGTTCTTTCCTCGAAGAATTAGGTAACATTGAAGTCGCCCCTATCAACCATGGCCCCATGGCCCAGGCTCTAGTATCTTGAAGTTCTTGCCAAAAACTTGGTCTATGTCCTTCGACACATAGCCCGTAGACCAAAGTTATTACAAAGCGCTGACAAGCACTATGATTGATAAGTTTAATCGAGATTGAGAATTCCCCACAATTTCTCCGGTACAATCAAAGATACTCCCAGAGTCCAGATGACGCCAAATGGTAATAAAAAAAAGCATCCAATAGATCGAAGAAAGGATTCTGATGGAAGAGCAGTTTTGATTTCTTAGAGAAGTACAATATAAATGCAATACATTTTGAGGAAGTTGTAGACACGACTTCACTTTTGAGGACATTCCCGTCGCCACTAACATAAGTAACAAAGTAAACACATCAAAAGTATCAACAATCATTCAAAAGGACTGATAACATCCTAAAGTATAACAACATCCCTGCTCGAAGCGCCTCAGCCTCCTTGAGCTTCGTAGCTTTAAGCTAGTCCACCTTCATGAGGTTCTCAGCAACATCAGCTCCCGAGTTGCCCAAAGTAACATCGCATGGCATTGTGATTTTCATTATTTGCTCATCTGTAATGCTTTCGTAGGGGTCCGCGACAAGGATGTGCACTGAGCCAAGAGGGTTGATCATCGGTGCTTGGTTGATCATCGGTGTCTGCTTGGTGGTAGCGTAGGAGGGGGAAATCTTCAAGAGCTCTTGCTTGTCCTTTTTAGAAATACACTCCGACGTGTTCAGCGGCTCACCTGAACACATGCTTCTCGCGCTACGACGGACTACCAGAGTCATCCCCAAATCAGTACATAGGGTACCATTTTGGGGTGATCACCTGAAGAGGCCGAGCTTGAACCACGTGCACCTGTCTGTTGTGGGAGATGGAGGCCTTAACCAACTTTGAGTTCCCGGCAGCTGGAGTAGGCGGAGAAACGATGTCACAGTCTCACTTTCAGCCATCTGTTTTATCAACATTGGAGGGGTAACATCCACCTGCAAGGGTGGAGGAGTTTGAAGGTCGAGGATAACCCCCGTCTTCTCCGCTGGAGAGGGAGGCTCTGTCACCAGCTGCCGGCGAAGGGAGCTGGCCGAGATACATGTCGCAGCTGCCGGGGGAGATGGGCACCGATCGGCTTCGGCCTTCACGCCCGACGCGGCCTCCGTTGAGGGACCAGCGCCGCTACCGGTCACGGTGAGGGAGTTGGCAAAGAAAACACATCTTTTAATGAGATATAAGCTAAGCTTCTTGATTATCCCACTCAATCAAAAGATGTAACGTAAGAATGATCAACCAATACTGCTGCGATTGCAAGTTGGAGATGTGGCTCTAATTTGTTGAAGTTCACTTCAAAGAGTAGGAGTTGAATGCACTTGTTCAACCCTTGGTGTTTTATGAGTTTAGAAAATACCTGAGGCTTTAATTGTTTTTTGAACATAATATTATATTTTTAAGTAACTATCGCAATTTGCAAGCGACTATAATATTTCTTTCCCTAAAAATATATAAGTTCCAACATTTGCATTTTACTCCTAAGTCGTCTAATGCGAGGTTGCACAACATTGCACTTCAAGATTATCATGTATTTGTTTAGCCTTGTCAAGGTGATTCCAAGCCAGAGCCTTGAGTTTCAAGAACATCCTCTCTTGGAACAAAATAAGTTTTTCTTTTATTTGTTTATTATATTTGCTAAGAATAAGTTTTTTCTCAATTCATTTCTCTCTCAAAAAAAGCTTTTTTTCCCGCTTTAATGCCAAAAATAGCTGCATTTTTCTTTGCAAAACTGCAAAAACAGTGAACGGTTGAGTTTGTGAGGCCCTCTTTTGTAAATTCCACGTTTTTCTTATTATCACATGCAAGAAGATGCAGGAACGGTTATTGTCACCCCTGAAAATGAGAAAGGTTCCCCCGTAAATATTCACAAGTGGGTCATTATATTTTTTACTCATTTCACCTATGGTAAAATGTGTTGGAATTGAAGAATATAAAGGTGAATCTTCGAGTTGAATTATGGCGAGATCCGTTGATCGAATCAACCGGATGATGGTTGGAGTGTGTTCTCCTTCCATTTGTGATGAACGTGGTATATTCACATGTTCAATTCCGACTTCGAATGAATGAGATATTCAAGTCCAAAGATTGCCTAATTCAAAGCCAAAAGGGACTAAAGTTAGCTACATGCATTTAGTCCCACATTGGCCATATGATGGAAGCTCATGGGGTATAAATAGAGGAAAATGAGAACAAAGGGTGTGCCCTTTGGGTACTTGGAGTTTTCGCGCGCGAAAAGGAGGGAATTATGCACGTACATACGTACGTGCGCGCACGCGCGCCGCCGCTGGCGGCGGCGGCGGCGGCCGGCCGGCGCCGAAGCCGGGTCCGGGTTCGGGTTCGGGTTCGGGTTCCCTACCTGGCCTGGTTCTTTTTGAATCAGGGTCCGTAGGTATGGGCCGAACCGCTCCAACCCGCCCGCGGAAAGATTCGAATCACCCGCCAACGGGTGTCCGCGCGAACAGATCCGACCGTTCGCCAACCGCTGTCGGAAAACCGACAGTGCGGTTGGGCGGTTGATCGGTTGCGACGGTTCTGTCCGAACCGTCGCAACTGCTGGAATTTGGCGGACGAGAATACCCATCCGGAGCGCTATAAATAGCGCTCCAGGGGTTCATTCTCAGACACTAGCGCTCCAGGGGTTCATTCTCAGACACACCAAATCTGAGATCTCTCTCTCTCTCTCTCTCTAAAGTTCTGACTTCGGTTCTGAACTGGGCTCCAGCGAAGTGGGAATCCACGACTTCCAGAGCGACTTCCAACGAAGTGGGAATCCGCGACTTCCAAGTGAAATGGGAATCCAGAGCGACTTCCTAAAGGAGATTCTGCTAAAATTCTTCAACCTTCCTACGTCCTCAACAGTGGGTGTTCCTCCAAAAGAGTAAGACAAATATTCATTTGAAATTTGTCGTTATACCGCTGTTTTGCTAATCCTGTGTAGGTACTGGTTGACTACGGTTCGACCGTACGGTAATTTGGTAGTGCTATCCAAATACCGTGAAGAAGTGTTGTATCTTGGGAGACCAGCGTCCATTATCCCGTTAGCACCGGTGCGGGGGACGTAATTGTCTTAAGGAGATTCGCTGTAAGCGTACCTCACTTCAAATACTGTATAAGTGGACTAAGTCCTTTATACAGGGGATATACTTTACAGTATATCGAGATTGACTTAGATTCAGTCTAAGTGTTACTGTATAAGTGGATTAAGTCCTTTATACAGGGGATATACTTTAAAGTATATCGAGACTGACTTGGATTCAGTCTAATTGGTGCTTAAACTAAGGAAGGAAATTGAAAGGTGGTTCTTAAATTAAGGAACGTTCTTTTGAACGGAAAACCTCCCACCTGATATTTGCCGACCTGGCCAATTAGATTGTTGATATCTCAGTGATCTTGATTAGTTGTCAGATTGATTCTTGTTAAGCAGAATAACCAACAAAATGTTCAAAACACCCATCTTCTTCCTCCTTCCTTCCCTCCATCCTCATCCTTCTCCATCGTCTTCCCCGGCGACCCACGCCCTCCCCCGTGCCCCCCCCCCACCCCCTGCCCCCCGCGCTCCCCGGCCTCGCGCTCCCTGGAGCTCTCTCTCTCTCCCCCCCCCGGCCCTCCTCTCCCACCCCTCCCCCCCTTCCCCCTTCTGTTCAACCACTCTAGCCGAATAGAGAGAGCTCTGTTCGGTCGGAGTTGGCCAAACAGAGCTCCCTCTGTTAGGCCAACTCCAGTTCTGTTCGGCCAGAGCCGAGTAGCCAAACAGAAGGGGGCTCTAGGAGACAAGAGGGAGCAGGAAGGGGTGGGGTGATTAGTCTACAATTATGCATTTTTTATGTCGCATTCTCTCACATTTTTATGAATAAATAATCGTCTAAATCGTGTTTTGGTCTTAATTGCAGGTAAATCCAAAGTCCAAGGGCAAAGATGGAATAAGAGGCTAATTCAGCTCAATTTATGCTAATTAATCCCGCAATTACTTGGAGGCCAAGCAAAGGATTTTCTAGAACATGCATTGTACCTAGACTCCTGAGCTGTCAGACGAATATTCGGGTGAAAGTACCAGAAAAGGGGTATATCTGGAAGCAGGTAGAAGCCAGACGAAGCTCCAGAAGAAATCCAGAGAATTAATTCTCTGGAAATGCGGCAAAAATGCGGCAAAATGCGGCAAAAATGCGGCAATCTTGAAGAGCCACGCGTCTCCGTCTCGTCTTCTGGATCCTTCTGAGCCCTATAAATAGCCCTGCAGAGAGCCAAACCGAGGGCAGTCTTCGTTTTTTAGGAGTAGATTTAGATTTTAGTGTAGTGTAGGTGAGAGTTCTTCATTTTCTTGTATTTTCTTTTCTCTTTCTTAGATCATTGTAGTAGGGCTGAGTGATTCATAGAGAGAGAGATAGTAAGGGATTGATGTAATAGAGAGTGACACTCTATGTAAAGGTGCCTCCTTTCTCTTCCATTGTAATCTCCTTCATCTTCTACATGATGTTTTGTTGCTAGTTTTTCTTCTCATGGCAATCTAACTACTAACCACTAACCTATCTAACCACTTACTTGATAATCCACATAAATCGGGTTGCCTCTACAAGGCCTTGTTCTTGCAAGAGCCATTGATGGCCAAAGATGATGGGTTCTAACATCTAACTTGCTAACTTGCTAACCAAGCTAACTCTCTTTTACTTCATGCTCTTTATTTCATGCATTCTTTTAATTGTTGGTGAGTTGATGCTTGTACTAGCTTGTTCTTGTTGCAATGTTTTGATTGTGAAGAACCATCGGTGAGCCATGCTTTGTACCGTCTCTTTGAAGGCAAGGATTGTGATGGCCGAGGATCAAAATGTGAGGCAACTATCTCGAAGAGGTTAGTATGGTTAGTGGAGTACTTAGTAGTTAGTAGCCATGAGTTTTCTTTTACCTTTGTTTTAGAAATCGTTTTCAAGTTCCTCTTCTTATTTTCTTATCGACGTTTTCATCGCTCTCCTCACCTACCACATGCTTGTTTTTATTTTCTTTTCTTTTTCATTCTTTCAACATAGAAGAATTGTTAACATCTGACGTGACTAGAGACTGTTAATGCTTCTATCGCCTCCCTTCCCTGTGGATACGACCCGTTAAGCCAATGCTATAACGGAAGTATCGAGGGTATACTAAGCACATTCAAGCTTTTCATATTGATTTCATAAAAACACATTTTGAGTGCTAGTTTCGCCCCGATCAAATTTTTGGCGCCGTTGCCGGGGAAGGGAATGGTTTTGATGTCACGTTTTTGTTAACATTTGTCTTCTCTGTTTTGGTGTGCAGGGCAATATTTTCAGGTGCTTAACATTGCAGTACATAAATTAGTTTTGCCTCTCCCTGCTCTAGAAAGCAGGGCCCCAGATTTGGAAGGAAAGCCGCGAAACCGCGACTTTTGCCGCGCCACCGCGGCCATTGTGCAATAATTCTGTATATTGTTTGTTCTGGGATGTGTATCTTGTAATAGCTAGTGATTTGTGCTGCTATCTTTCTGCTTTGCTTGCCTACACACCACAAAAAAATAAAAGAACTAAAATACGGTATTTGGATGCCTTTAAAACGGTTTAGACATTTGCATTTAGGCACTTGTCAATTCAATTCCAATATTCTGTATTTTGTTCTGATTGTTGTGATTTGGATGGAGATGTACATATGGCATTGCATATAGCATAGGACAAATACGTGGGTGATTTATCGCTTTGTGTTATATTCTTGTCTATATTGCACACTTGCACAAATTGAATTTAAGGGCAAAACCCAAACAAGATAAGGTGGGATTTAATCACCCTTCCTTAGCCCAAAAATCATCTCTCCACTCACACAACCCAAGCCCTAATAAAATTTGAATAGACGTTGGCCCCTAGGGACATTTCATCTAGGTCTAGGTCAACCCTCCTTTTGGCTTGGTTTTGATTTTTGTTTTCTTTTTGTTTGTTATTTGATTCTTTCTTTTTTGTGATTTTTTGTGTGAAATGGCATTCAACAAAAATAATTCTTTCAATCCGAACATGAATCCATATTTCACACCAACTCCATATGATTCGGATAATTCCAACCCGGCGTTTTACAATATGCACCAACCAAATACACCGGGTTGGCCTTATCCGAATCAATACAACTCATACCCACATTCTTATGACTATAATTTTCAAAATAATTTCAACTCGTCACAGAGTCATTGGGGATTCAAGTCCCCCGAGTTAAATTTTCAACCTCCTTGTCCCCCATGTCCACCTTGTCCATCATATTCATCTTATCCACAATATTCATTCCCCGATTTAGCTTCTTATACTCCTTTTTCTGAACCACCAATTGAAGAAAAATCTGAGTTACTAAAGAGTTTAGAAGCCAATCTACAAAGGGCCGAGCAACAACTTCAAGAAACATTGGCCTCTCCAATTCCACCATATTTTCAAGAGTCTTACTCAGTTCCATCTCCTCATAATGAACAACCATTTGCCTTGGAAATGAGTAAGGAACTTTTATGTGAGTCCAAACAACAATCACAAAATCTGATGGACTCACAATTTCACCACCAATTCCAAAACAACACTGCATCTCTTCAACAAAATAATGAACCAATCAGCCAGAAAAAGATGCTTGAATTCATGACTCAGGCTCAAAATGCTCGTAACCGTGACATAGATATGATGATCCAAACTCTTCATTCTCATCCTATTTCTAATGTCACTACCCATTCTAACAGAGCCAAAGAGTCATGTTGTTTTGGAAATCAAGATTCAATTTTAGCACACCCATCTGAACTTGTCCAAACTACAAATGTTAAAGATCCCATTGACATTTTGGCAAGTTATCCATTTCCTGAAATTGAACTTGAACATGAATATGATCATGAACCTCAAATTAGTGATTCAATTCTACTTCCTGATTCAATTATGACTCCAGTATCTTCACCTGATTTCAATCCTTTTTCCGAGTCAGTATTGGATCCAGTGCCAATCCATTGTGAAATTGAATCACAAATTATTTATGATGATCATATGGAACTTAACCAATTTCATACTTTTGAAAGTCCCATTGATAAATTGGTAAGTTCTCATTTTTGTGGAATTGAACTCAATGAGGAATGTGACTTTGATCCTCAAGTTTGTGATTTAGTTCAAATACCTGAATCATTATTAACTCCTGTTTTGTTACCCACTTTGAGTAACATTTTAGAGTCAGTTTTGATTCCCATTCCTCCTGAACTTGAATCACCAATCTTAGATAGTCACATTTCATCATGAGGAAATGAATGTGGATCTGAGCTTCATCTTCTTGATTTGGACCCACTTCCTGAACCGTCTCGACTCCCGAACCTCTACTTGACTTGAGTCTTTTTCCTGAGTCGATATTAGTTCCTGTGCTTCCTGAGTCCAAATCAATCATTCCATTCTGGGACAAGGGTGTTGATAAATTTGACTCCGAAATTATTTTGAAAATTTGGAAATTAGATGGGGTAAAATTTTTAATAAAAATTATAAATGCATACATCTTTTTAGTGGGTTGTATCATGGAGGTTTCTGGTGGGTTCCTTCGGACTCCACGCAATAATGATTGGGCCGCCTTTCGTGGACCAATCAGACCGCCACCGGAACCACCACCTTGAGGTAATTTTTTCCTTCCCTCTCTATTTGTTTCATGCATACATATATCACGATGCATTGAGGACAATGCATGAAATAAGTGTGGGGGAGGGTTTACTAACATAGAGTTTTTAGATTTTTTTCTTTTACACTTCTTTTAGAAATAAATAAAATAAAAAAAAACTTTTTGAAATAAGAGACAAAGTTTTGATCTATTTTTAAGAAAATTAAGATGTATCTTAGAAATTAAGAAAGCCTTAATTATGACATCTTAAGCCTAGTTGAAATAATAGATCTTGTTTGAAATTATAGGCTAAGTAAGTAAAATTGGGGAGATATTTTTATCTTGAATTTTTTACCTTAGAAAGTATGCACTTCACATTTACACATTTCTGGGATGGAAACAAAGACCAAAAAGGCCATAAAAATAAAAAAAAAAGAAAAAAAATATATATAATAAAACATCACTTATTAAGCTGGATAATTGTGCCTCAAGAAGCATGATTATTCACGCCTAACGGTGGTAAAGGAAATAAATAATCCCCTTTAGTTTTGTGGCCTTTTTCACTTGAGTCCTTAAACCGAGGGATGTTTTCTCATCTGGTGCCCTAAGACCGACTGGTTTGGGAGTCATCGGTTATAGGCTCGTTACAAGGGTGAATTAGAAAGCCTAAACTAAGGGAAGAAAAAAAGAGAAAAAGAAAATAAATATGTATAAATAAATGGCTTTATGGTTAGAGTTGAAATCCCAGAAATCTTCACTATCACAATGTGCATACTATCTAGGTTTTATGAAAGATAAAATATTCAATCCAATTTTGAATTCTTACCTTAATTGAAGACAAGATCTTGCATAGATACTAAGTTTAAGGGAGAATGATTATAGGTGGACTTATGACCTTAGATCACTTATATTTTTGCAAAAATAGTTCGAAAACATGTCTCTCTTTCAAAATGCGTTTTCAAAACACTAACATTTGTCTTCTTTCTTTATGGATTTTGTGGGTGCAATCCGCTGAAAACCCTCAGGAGACAACACTCCTCCTCTAGGGTAACCTAGAGGTTTAACGGCTTGTTGCACACGCTCAGTGCAATCGCGTCACCTGCGAAAGTGGTGTAATAACCCTTGTAGTATAGTTTTTCTTTTCTTGTTTTGCTCGGGACGAGCAAAAGAATAAGTGTGGGGGTGTGATTAGTCTACAATTATGCATTTTTTATGTCGCATTCTCTCACATTTTTATGAATAAATAATCGTCTAAATCGTGTTTTGGTCTTAATTGCAGGTAAATCCAAAGTCCAAGGGCAAAGATGGAATAAGAGGCTAATTCAGCTCAATTTATGCTAATTAATCCCGCAATTACTTGGAGGCCAAGCAAAGGATTTTCTAGAACATGCATTGTACCTAGACTCCTGAGCTGTCAGACGAATATTCGGGTGAAAGTACCAGAAAAGGGGTATATCTGGAAGCAGGTAGAAGCCAGACGAAGCTCCAGAAGAAATCCAGAGAATTAATTCTCTGGAAATGCGGCAAAAATGTGGCAATCTTGAAGAGCCACGCGTCGATTTTCGACGCGTGGCTCCGTCTCGTCTTCTGGATCCTTCTGAGCCCTATAAATAGCCCTGCAGAGAGCCAAACCGAGGGCAGTCTTCGTTTTTAGGAGTAGATCTAGATTTTAGTGTAGTGTAGGTGAGAGTTCTTCATTTTCTTGTATTTTCTTTTCTCTTTCTTAGATCATTGTAGTAGGGCTGAGTGATTCATAGAGAGAGATAGTGAGGGATTGATGTAATAGAGAGTGACACTCTATGTAAAGGTGCCTCCTTTCTCTTCCATTGTAATCTCCTTCATCTTCTACATGATGTTTTGTTGCTAGTTTTCTTCTCATGGCAATCTAACTACTAACCACTAACCTATCTAACCACTTACTTGATAATCCACATGAATCGGGTTGCCTCTACAAGGCCTTGTTCTTGCAAGAGCCATTGATGGCCAAAGATGATGGGTTCTAACATCTAACTTGCTAACTTGCTAACCAAGCTAACTCTCTTTTACTTCATGCTCTTTTATTTCATGCATTCTTTTAATTGTTGGTGAGTTGATGCTTGTACTAGCTTGTTCTTGTTGCAATGTTTTGATTGTGAAGAACCATCGGTGAGCCATGCTTTGTACCGTCTCTTTGAAGGCAAGGATTGTGATGGCCGAGGATCAAAATGTGAGGCAACTATCTCGAAGAGGTTAGTATGGTTAGTGGAGTACTTAGTAGTTAGTAGCCATGAGTTTTCTTTTACCTTTGTTTTAGAAATCGTTTTCAAGTTCCTCTTCTTATTTTCTTATCGACGTTTTCATCGCTCTCCTCACCTACCACATGCTTGTTTTCATTTTCTTTTCTTTTTCATTCTTTCAACATAGAAGAATTGTTAACATCTGACGTGACTAGAGACTGTTAATGCTTCTATCGCCTCTCTTCCCTGTGGATACGACCCGTTAAGCCAATGCTATAACGGAAGTATCGAGGGTATACTAAGAACATTCAAGCTTTTCATATTGATTTCATAAAAACACATTTTGAGTGCTAGTTTCGTCCCGATCATGGGGGCGGAGCCGGGGGGGAGCTCAGGGGAGGGGGCAAGCCCAGGGAGGTCGGGGGGGAGCACAGGGGAGGAGGACGCTGGGGGCAGGCCCGGTTTTGGACCGGTTCCAGAGGTGCAATTGCACAGGGCCCCCAAGTCTCGGGGGCCCCATAGTTGAAGGCCCAGAGCTGGCCTAGCGTCTCTTCATCACTTCAAGTTCGGCTCAAAATCAAAAAGTTTGCTGCGTCTCTTCGTCTTCGGGGCCCTGGCGTCTCTTCGTCTCTCTCTTAAAGTACATAAGTGTGTGCATTTGCTCACCTGAACTCCCTCTCTCTCTCTCTCTCTCTCTCTCTCTCTCTCTCTCTCTCTCTCTCTCTCTCGTGAGTGCAATGCCCTAAGCCCCCGGCTCAGTCGCTCTCCATTTACTCACTGTAACTCTCTCAACTCTCTCTATAAAATTTGAAGAAAAGCCTTTCATTTAGGGCTCCAGTCTTTTCTTATTATTGTCTAATTTCATTCGGTAACGATCATAATCTCTAGGGTTTGTGATTCTACTTCAAAACTCGAATTGAAAATTTTGACCTTTTTTTTTCTTGGTTTCAATTGATTAGGGTTTAACCGAGAGATGTCAGATGACGAGGAGAAGGAGGAGAAGGAGTTGGATCTCTCCTGTGCTGATGTCGTCATCAAGTACAAGAGCACGGCGGAGATCGCTAACAATATTAATCTCTCCCTTTTTCCCTTTAAATTTCATTCAAGATGGTAATTTTAAAATGGTTATTGATGTTGATTTTTTATTTGGGACAGAGGTTCTTCAGTTAGTTCTTTGGAAAGCAAGCAGAAGGCCAAGATTGTTGATAGCTGCGAGAAAGGAGATGCCTTTATTAGAGAGTGAGTGTATAGTTGTTATTTTAAATAGTTTTAAATAGATTGATTAATTTGAAAGTTTATCTACGTTATATCAATATCAAGTTTTAGTAGTTGCTAACATCATACTTTTTGCATTAACATTTCTTAAATTGTGATATGCGAAGGTTCTTACTTGTTGAAACAGCTGAAATTACGTTATAAATTTGAATGACATTTACTGGAGACCGATATTATTATAGAAGCATGCTTATGTATTTTGGTATGCTTAACAATTCCTTTTGTGCATAATAAATTTATATATTAATGAATAACTATATTTTTGTGGATTTAGACAAGCTGGAAGCATGATAAGAATGTTAAGAAGAAAGTTGCGGGGGGTGTTGCCTTCCCAACTTGTATTTCCATTAACAATACTATATGTCACTATCAGTGGCGTACGCAAGATTTTCATTAAGTGGAGGCGAAAATATTATGAACTAAAATTAAAAATTTATAAAAATCAAACAACAGTATATATTTCCAGTGTAATTAGGACTGCGACCATGATAGCAGTGCTCAGAAAAATACTGCGACCATGGTAGCAGTTCTCAGAAAAACACTGCGACCAAGGTCGCAGTCTTCAGAAAAAGACTGCGACCTTGGTCGCAGTCCTTAGAAAACACTGCGACCATGACAGCAGTTCTCAGAATAATACTGCGAAAAAGACTGCGATCTTGGTCGCAATCCTTAGAAAAGACTGCGAACATGGTAGCAGTTCACAAATTATATAATCCCCCTCAATCGAATCCAATTCCTCGTCGAATTCCTCCTCAATCACACCCTATAATCTCTTGTAAGTAAATAGAGAAGGTTCTTGTGTTCACTTTTCGCACAGGGCCCTATAAATCTTAGAATCGGCTCTGGCGGGGGGCGGGGTCTCCGGGGAGGGGGGGTCGTGGGGAGGCCGAGGGGGCACGGGGGAGGTCAGGTGGAGGAGGGAGAATCATCGGCGAGGGGGAAGCTGGGGAGGTGGGGGGGGGTCACCGGCGAGAGTGGGAGAGGAGGAAGTGAAGAAGATGAGGATATTTTTATCATTTTTGAAATTTTTGAGGAGACCTTTATTAATTTGGGGTGCCTTAAATCATGAAGGGCTTTTATCAGTTTTCGAGGTGGCAATATCCGTTCCCGTAAGATACTCCTAAAAAAAAAAAATGCCACGGAGATATTCTGTTTATTTACCTAATAATAATAATAAATAAAAAAAAGGATAAAAAGGGGGAAAAAAACAGACAAAACCAATTGGAAAGCAGCAATCGGTTGGTTGGTTGCGTTGGCTTGGCCTCATCACCGCTCTCATCGTCTCTCTCTCACTGTCACTCACTCTATCTCTCTCTCTCATTTTTTTTTAATTCCTTCGAATCCGGCACCAACCCAGCCCTAGGAAAAAGAAAAGAAAAAGAAAAAAAAATCCAAAAAAAGGAGAAAGAAAAAAGAAAAAGAAAGACAACCCCCTCTCTCACATCGATTCCCATTGCTGTTCCTTCCCTCTCCCTCTCTTCCTCAATTCCCTTTCTTTCCTTTTGATTGATCCAAGGGAGAAGAAGGGGGGAGAAAGAGAGAGAAGTCTATTTCATATTATGTAATTATTACGTAAAAATTTGATTTTTCTTTTTTATTAGAGGAAGAAATAATGGAGTTGGATCTGGATAATATCGAGTGCGTGTCGACGTCCGACGGGATCGATGATGACGATACCCACCACCAACACCCGTTCTCCAGCAAGTCCACCGCCGGTCGAGGCGGCGCAGCCGGCGGGGGAGCTGCGGCGATCGCTGGTCCCCCGGCGAGCAGCGTCCACGAGCTGCTGGAGTGCCCTGTCTGCACCAATTCCATGTATCCACCAATCCATCAGGTGAGATTTGATTATTGCTCTAGTTTTAGATTTATTGACTTGAGGCATTTGGGAATTTAAGGGCTTCTGATTTATGGGTTATGGATTTTTTTGTTTATGTGTGTGTTAATTGGGATTTTTGTGGAAGTTAATGCGATTGGGAATGGGTGTTTTGATGGATTGCGTGCATTTAATGTAGGAAATGAGGATTTGAATTGCTGGTGGTGCATTGGGTTTAAAGGTTCTATTTTCCTTCTTTATGTTCGATTTCGGAGGTTCTGGATTTATGAATTCTTGAGATTTTGTATGGTAATTTGAATGTAGGTTTCCGGTTGTATGTTATTTGGATGGTTGGTCTCATGATTGCATTTAGTAGGAGGATTTGTGTTTCTAATAGGTGGTGAAGAAAGTGGGTAAATGCCTTTATGTTTTTTCCCCCTTCTCTTTTTGGGTGCTTTAGGGGTTTCGGATTTGCTGGTTCTTTAGATTTTGTTTCGATTGGGTCTGTTCGTATGTTGGTGGAAATGAAGACGGTGAAGTGTATTGATGGTCTCTATGTTGAAGAGTTAGATGATATAACAAGGTGGTGGAAATATTGTCAAAATGATCTTTAAAAAAAAAAAAATAGTCTTTTGATGTTTTAAAGGTTTCGGGTTTCCGGGCTATGAGAGATTTTGTGTGGATTGTGAATTTGATGTGTGAGTTGGGAGCATTTGGCAATGTTACTACGCATTTCAAGTGGAGTAATGAGGAGTAGAGGGATGGATGTTGTGCTGTTGGTTAAGAAATTTGAAAATTTGTACCGGCGGTGATGAATTTTGTTTTAAGAGTTCTTTTGTCCCTCTTTATGTTGGCTTTTTGGAGGCTTTGGATATCAAGATTTGTGAGATTTTGATTTGAGGGTGCTTTTAGATGAAGTTCTAGGATTGTATGATATGGGGATGGATGTTGCTTTGGGTGCATACAATATTGAAATAGGTTTAAATGGGTTGTCTTCCACATGCACTCCCTTCTCCCTCTTTTATGTCTGTTATGGGATTTCTGTTTGTGGTATGTTTGTGAATGGGACTCGCTCTTATGTAGGTTTGGATGCACAATAGAATGGGTGTTTTGATGGTTCCTATGCCTTCAGTCGTGGAATTTAGGGGCGTGAAACGGTGGCGGTGTTGCATTTAGATTTGTGTTTTTAGGTTTCCAATTTCTTAGTTCTTTAGAATTGTCTAAGTTTGGTCTATTTTAAATGTGAATTTGGAAGCATTTGGTAATACAGATTGTTGTTTCTTTTGCTATAGGCATTGCGCTGGAGTACTGCGGGGATATAAAGGGATTATGATGGAAGTTCGATAAAGTACATCATTTTTTTGGTGTTTTGGGTTGGGAGTTAGAAAGTTCCAGGCTCCCTGAGAGTGCTTTTCTTTTGGTTGGAGTAGATATAAGCTAGTGGTAGTAATGGATTGATATATGATGATTCTCTTCTGGTAAAAAGTCATAGGTTGGAGTAGTGGCGCCAAAAATTTATCTTTTTCCATTTTCGTTGTTAAAGCTTTTCATATGCGGTATTCAGAGTATTTTCAGAATATGCATCAGCAAGACAATGTTTATTTTTGTGGAAGAATTCATTAGAAACTTTCTCCAAAAGAACATTATATAAACTTATATGAAGATCTTATCAATAAAATGCTAAAAGTTAGCTCACAGGACATGCATGTCAATGTTAGGTTGAGTGAGAACTTGCTTGTGATTGGGCATTCGATGATGTGAGTTTGAAAATTGATGATTATGGCTATCATACAGAAGCTGTTATGAGCCATTTCCTGATATTTGTGAGTCACAGTGTCATTGGTGCTGTGCTTATTTTATTTTTCCCCTATGGATAATTTTGCTTTGGATTTCTGGGTCATGGTAGCTTCATCATAAGAGAAAACTGAAAAGTTCATTGAAACACTAGGAACTTTTGATATTTTTGATAGATCCCGTTATTGATGTTTTTGATATAATAGTCAATATGTATGTCAAAATGTTGTGATACTACACTAAAGTTGTATTACAAAGCTGTTGTATTACAAAGCTTCAGGACATGTTGCAGTATACGGTTTCTTTGCTTGGTTCTAGACAATTTTATTGCAATATGTTGTCAAAAATTACATTTTTTCCCCTGTATATAGTAAACCCATAATGCCTCTGGTTGCACATGTTATTCCAAAAATGCATTTGGATGTTATGGAGTTTTGCTTATGCTTTTTTTTAGTTCTATGGTCAACTGTGTTGTTGTTTAAGCTAAAAAGGGTTTCTGGCTTTCTGTGTATTTGCTAATCCTTCTCATTCCCTGATCTTGCGCCCAGATTCATGATGCGTCTGGGTCCATTTTGTTATAACATAGTATTCACTTTTTATCTGTCTGCTAAATTTTGATCAATGAGCCTGACCTCCTTTTTATCTCCAATAGGATTTATTTGTCTTTCCGTCCTTGCTGCACTTTCATATGCTATGATGTACAAGGTTGATTGGAAAGTTAGTTACCCTGTAGAACATTGCCTCAAACTATGTCTGCTTGTACTAATCTAATTTTTAACCTTGCCTTTCAAGTATATGTAGATTACAAACTATAGCTTGATTATCTAGACATGTGAATATGTGTCTTGTTAATACAATATATTCTATATTGTTAGCACGAGTGCCTTTGTAAGACCCTCCCTCCTGTAGCATTCTGCCTTATTGACAAATTAATTGTCAGTTTTACACCTTTCCGGTACCTGAACTGGTTGAGAAGAAGAGCACGCAAGTATAAGATTTTAATTCTAGCTTATCTGCTTTGTTTCTTTCTTATATCTGTTATTGTAAGACTAATAGTCATGTATTACAAAACATGTCACTGGGCCTTCTTTCGTTTAAACATGTGTAAGAGTTTAACTCTTTGGTTTGGATAAAGCTATTTAGACAACTTCTATTCTACTGATTGGAAAGGAAATCTTGACCTTCTGAATAATTAGCATTCACATTCTTGTTTTGTTGCAAGCCTGCTTTAAGGGTTTAAAGCATGTCGTGGTCCGAACCTTTCCTTCTTTCTTTCTTTTCGTTTTTTTGGTGTGGAGTGGGTTTTTTTTTTTTTTTTTGTGGGGTGTGGTGGGGGGGGGGGGGGTGTTGGGACTTTTCAATCAAATTTGCGTGGGCTTTTCAGAGTTGAGGTATTCTTTTCTTGAGGATATTAATTTGGCTTAGTGGGGTTTGTTGGTTATCTGATGTAGATTATTTCCAAACCAATATTCATGGTATGCTTTCGTTTATGGTACGGGTACTGGGAGAGGGGCATGGTATGACATGCATGTTACCTTGTCAGAGCACACAATATGAAGGCTGATGGACCGCTATTTGCATCTTTGAAGATTCAAGTACCCTTAGCCTGGTACTTATTGAAAAATATAAGGACATTAATTATATTTTAAAAAAACATGATTGCAAAGAAAGTTGGCATACCAAATATTATTGTTCGAATCTTTGCTGATATTCATAAGTATGTTTCTTCTGACACGGATGCTAAGGATTGGCACTGCAAAATATGAAGCAAGATTTGATCGCAGTGTAGCCATTACACATTCAGTTGTATTATGTGTGGTATTTTCATTCTGTGGCACACTAAAAACTTGTAGTTTTTTTGGCTGTATGAGCACCTTAAATAATTGAAACCAGTGGAAAGTTATTCCTCTGACATGGTACATCTGATAGAAGTGGGAGGATTACTTTTTTATGTAATGCTAAAAATGCTAAACACAGATCATAATGGGGAAGAATCATTAGTCTGGGAATAGGTAGCTGTTAGTTTAGATGGTTCGGGAGGGTCTATTCGGGAATTAGCCTCCAAGATGTTTTAATATAGCTCTTGCTGTCCATCTTGAATCTCCTTCGGACTCAGTTGCTGAAACAGTTTCTTCTAGGATATCAGTCTGGTATACTGTAACTCCAATCTAACTACCATTTGATCTTTTCTGCATCTACAACTTGTCATGACCTAATTTAGCTTTATTTAATTTCATTTAGCATATTTGTTAACCATATAATCTGTCAATTTAGGCATGTGCTTGGTGCTGCTGCTAATGATAGTACGTTTGTTACAGAAATAGGAAGCATGAAGACACAGGAGCAAGCATCATTTAAACTTGAAAAAAAAAATTCAAACACGATCCATTCATTCATGTTATGCTAACCAGCTTAATGACCTAATGCCCAAATGGCCAAACATGACTCGAACTAAAATATCATAATACATTCAGCAAAAAGAAATAGGCAGAGCTATAATATTATCTTGGAATGCAACTTAGTTCAGTCATTCTGATAACATGGATCAAATGCTCCTTGATCTGTCATGGACCAACCTTTGCCTTGGTAGTTTGGTTGTAATCAATTTTATTGATTTGGTTCCGAACTTTTGCTATCTTAGAATCTTGTTAGGTTATGGTTCAGGTATCAGTTTACCCTCCTCCACATGAGGACAATCCTCCCTCATGAAATGTATACATTGTGTAGTAAAGCAGTTTCAAGATTCAGATAGTCATAGGTTCATGGTTGATCTGATTTGTTCATTGTTTAACATTTTGTGTCGTATAACCCAAATCTCACAAGGTTAAAAAGCCTTATATTATTCACCTGTTGCGGAAATGTTTTTGGTTATATCTTCTCATACATGATGTTCATTTGAAGATTCAACTGAAAATTTAAAGCTTTTTCATCACTTTGTCAGACATTATTTGATGGTGTAACACTAAAATTGGTCTAACCAACCCGAATTAGTTTGGTTTGGTTTTGGGTACCGTATAATTTAGTTTAGTTCTAGGTGTAGATGTTGGGTATCCTGCTTAACAAGAATCAATCTGACAACTAATCAAGATCACTGAGATATCAACAATCTAATTGGCCAGGTCGGCAAATATCAGGTGGGAGGTTTTCCGTTCAAAAGAACGTTCCTTAATTTAAGAACCACCTTTCAATTTCCTTCCTTAGTTTAAGCACCAATTAGACTGAATCCAAGTCAGTCTCGATATACTGTAAAGTATATCCCCTGTATAAAGGACTTAATCCACTTATACAGTAACACTTAGACTGAATCTAAGTCAATCTCGATATACTGTAAAGTATATCCCCTGTATAAAGGACTTAGTCCACTTATACAGTATTTGAAGTGAGGTACGCTTACAGCGAATCTCCTTAAGACAATTACGTCCCCCGCACCGGTGCTAACGGGATAATGGACGCTGGTTTCCCAAGATACAACACTTCTTCACGGTATTTGGATAGCACTACCAAATCACCGTACGGTCGAACCGTAGTCAACCAGTATCTACACAGGATTAGCAAAACAGCGGTATAACGACAAATTTCAAATGAATATTTGTCTTACTCTTTTGGAGGAACACCCACTGTTGAGGACGTAGGAAGGTTGAAGATTTTTTTTTGGCAGAATCTCCTTTAGGAAGTCGCTTCGGATTCCCACTTCACGTGGAAGTCGCGGATTCCCACTTCATTGGAAGTCGCTCTGGAAGTCGTGGATTTCCCACTTCGCTGGAGCCCAGTTCAGAATCGAATTCAGAACTTTAGAGAGAGAGAAAGATCCTTCAGAAAGAGAGAAAGAGATCTCAGATTTGGTGTGTCTGAGAATGAACCCCTGGAGCGCTATTTATAGCGCTCCGGAGGGGTATTCTCGTCCGCCAAATTCCAGCAGTTGCGACGGTTCGGACAGAACCGTCGCAACCGATCAACCGCCCAACTGCACTGTCGGTTTTCCGACAGCGGTTGGCGAACGGTCGGATCTGTTCGCGCGGACACCCGTTGGCGGGAGAGTCGAATCTTTCCGCAGGCGGGTTGGAGCGGTTCGGCCCATACCTACGGACCTTGATTCAAAAAGAATCAGGCCAGGTAGGGAACCCGAACCCGAACCCGGACCCGGACCCGGGCCCGGCCCCGGCGCCGGCCGGCCGGCCGCCGCCTCCGCCGCCAGCGGCGGCGCGCGTGCGCGCACGTACGTATGTAGGTGCATAGTTCCCTCCTTTTCGCGCGCGAAAACTCCAAGTACCCAAAGGGCACGCCCTTTGTTCTCAATTTTCTCTATTTATACCCCATGAGCTTCCATCACATGGCCAATGTGGGACTAAATGCATGTAGCTAACTTTAGTCCCTTTTGGCTTTGAATTAGGCAATCTTTGGACTTGAATATCTCATTCATTCGAAGTCGGAATTGAACATGTGAATATACCACGTTCATCACAAATGGAAGGAGAACACACTCCAACCATCATCCGGTTGATTCGATCAACGGATCTTGCCATAATTCAACTCGAAGATTCACCTTTATATTCTTCAATTCCAACAATCCCCCACAATGAATGGAGATTCAAGGAAATGACACACAAAGAGACTGACTCTATTGTGTAAGGTACTTTAGAAAAGAAACTGCATAAGGATAGGTGAACTAGGTCTTGAACCTTCCATAGTGAAAGCTTTATCGGACTTACTGGCTAATCAGTGAACTAGGTCTTGAACTATTAGCCGTTAGTGTAAGCCAAGTCAACAAGCTTCACACAGTGACTTTCCAAATCAACTTTGGTTCTCTGTTGTGTCCGTTTTGGCCCTGGACATTCTTGGTTTCAGAGAGTATCTTTAGGGAATAACAGCCTCCATAGAGATTCCCAAAGAGCCGACCCAACTCTATACTCACATAGGTGATGGACCTATGAAGAGTAGTCTACTCTACTCCATTTGTATAGTAACAAGATATAGGCATCATTAAAAGCGTTATGCTTATCCTTAATCCACTTGTAGAAAAGCACTTATGTGCACCTTAGGAATGGATTGGAGTCAAGCTCCCAAGTGCTTACTTGCTGAGTCAATCATAACTAGTTTTTCCTCTTGAACTTAGTCCGTGGGATCTCCAGTCGCTAAGTGAGGTTTCCATTAAGCTGACTCGGTAAGGTTAGGCTTTTAGACCCATTCCCCTCGATGCGCAGTTTATACGCTCTCCACTTAAACCTTTAGTAAGCGGATCTGCTAAATTATCCTTTGACGATACAAAGTCAATAGAGATAATTCCATTTGAGAGCAACTGCTTCACGGTATTATGTCTACGACGAATATGTCTAGACTTACCGTTGTATATCACATTTTGTGCCCTAGATATAGCTGCTTGATTGTCGCAGTGTATACATATAGCGGGCACTGGCTTTTGCCATAACGGTATATCTTCTAAGAATTGTCGAAGCCATTCTGCTTCTTCTCCAGCCTTATCTAAGGCTATGAATTCCGATTCCATAGTGGAACGGGCAATACATGTTTGCTTAGAAGATTTCCAAGATACCGCTGCTCCTGCTAGAGTAAATACGTATCCGCTAGTTGATTTTGATTCCTCAGAATCTGCAATCCAATTAGCATCACTGTATCCTTCCAGTACAGGAGGATACTTTCTATATCTCAAGGCATATTCCTTGGTATGTGATACGTAACCTAATACTCATAGTAGAGCGGTCCAGTGTAGATCACTAGGATTGCTAGTGTATCTACTTAACTTACTTACAGCGTAAGCAATATCGGGTCTAGTGCAATTCATTAAATACATTAGACTTCCGATAATCTGAGAATACTCCAACTGGCGTATTCCAGTTCCTGTATTCTTATGAAGGTGGACGTGTGGGAGAAAAGGATTTGTATTCTCTTTTATCCCATGATCCTTGAATCTTTCTATCATCTTTTCCACGTAGTGAGATTGAGATAGACTGATTCCATCTGGTGTTCTAGTAATTTTAATTCCTAAAATTACATCAGCAACCCCCAGATCCTTCATATCAAAACTGTTGGATAACATTCTTTTAGTGGACTTAATAATTTCAATATTAGTCCCAAGTATCAACATGTCGTCTACATAAGACAAACAATGATACATGCATCTCCAACTGTTTTCGTGTAAACACACTTATCGCATTCATTGATAGTGAATCCATCTTTGATCATGACACTATCAAATTTCTCATGCCATTGTTTTGGAGCTTGCTTTAAACCGTATAAGGATTTTACCAATTTACACACCTTGTGTTCTTGGCCCTTGACTTTAAATCCTTCTGGTTGCTCCATATATATTTCTTCATTTAATTCACCATTTAAGAATGCAGTCTTGACATCCATTTGATGGATATCTAAGTTGTGCAATATTGCAATCGCAATCAACATCCGAATGGACGTTATTCTTGTTACTGGTGAATAAGTATCGAAGTAGTCAAGTCCTTCTTTTTGTCGATAACCCTTGGCTACTAATCTAGCCTTGTACTTATCGATAGATCCATCGGGTTTTAATTTTCGTTTGAAAATCCACTTACACCCAATTGGTTTACTTCCAGGAGGCAAGTTTACCAATTCCCAAGTATGATTACTTGGTATGGATTCTATTTCGCTATTTATAGCTTCTTTCCACATTTGTGCTTCTGGGTTTGACATAGCCTCTTTAAATGTTTGAGGCTCGCTCTCAATAGCGTATGCTATGAAATCTGGACCAAAAGATTTTGAGATTCTAGATCTCTGACTTCTTCTTGGTTCAATTTCCGCATTTACAATTGGTTCCTCGGGGCTTTCGTCCCTGAACGCCATCTCGTGTGTTCTTTTCCCAGAAGTCTTATCTGCTTCCCGTTTGTACGGAAAGATATCTTCAAAGAACACAGCATCTCGAGATTCGATAATCATGTTTACATGAATATCAGGTATTTCTGATTTATGAACCAGAAATCTGTAGGCACTGCTATTTAAGGCATAGCCTATGAATATGCAGTCCATAGTTTTTGCTCCCAACTTAGTCTTTTTGGGTAATGGTGCCAGCACCTTTGCAAGGCACCCCCACATTTTGAGGTAATGGTAGGAAGGTGTCCTTCCATGCCATAACTCGAATGGTATTAGACCAAGTTTCTTGTGGGGTACTCTATTTAGAATATGATTTGCAGTTAATAGAGCTTCCCCCCACAAGTTCTGCGGAGCTCCAGAACTTACGAGCATGGAATTAACCATCTCCTTCAAAGTTCTGTTCTTCCGTTCAGCAATTCCATTTTGCTGAGGAGTGTATGGTGCTGTAGTTTGATGTATTATACCGAAACTAGCACATAACTCACTAAAATCATTTGATTCATATTCTCCGCCTCTATCGGATTTTAGAATCTTGATTTTCTTGTTGAGTTGATTTTCAACTTCGGCTTTATATGTTGTAAACATATTATTGCCTCATCCTTACTGTTCAAAAGATACACATAACAGTATCTTGTACAGTCATCGATAAAAGTAATGAAATACTTTTTACCGCCTCTAGTTGGCATAAACTTCAAGTCACATAGATCGCTATGAATTAACCCTAAAGGTTCTGTATTTCGATCTATTGAGTGAAATGAATTTTTAGCCAACTTGGCCTCAACACAAACCTCACACTTGCGAATTTCTTCCAAGTTGAGTTTAGGAATATATCCCAGATTAGACAAGTTTTTCAAAGACTTGTAATTTACATACCCTAATCTAGCATGCCACAAAATAGGAGACTCAAGCAAATAAACAGAAGATTTTCCTTTTATTAGCTTTGGGTACAAATACACGGACTTTTTATCAACCACTGCAACATTGGCTTTAAAAAGTCTATCAACAAGATAACCCTTTCCCACATACATCCCTCCCTTAGTAAGTACAAATTTGTCGGATTCAAAGACTATTCTAAATCCTTTCTTACTAAGTATAGATCCAGAGATTAGATTCTTGCGGATGTCTGGAACATGAAGGACATCGTTAAGAGTAAGCTCTTTGCCCGATGTCCACTTCAGGATGACCTTGCCCTTTCCTTCAACCTTTGAGGAAGCTGAATTACTCATGAATAATTGCTCATCTTGCTCTAGCCTTTGATATTCTGAGAATAACAATTTCTCCGAGCAGATGTGCCTAGTAGCTCCCGTGTCTACCCACCAATCTTTGTTATTAGTTGTCAGATTTACTTCTGACACTACAGCTGAAAGACTTGGTGATTCATGGTTGGTCATGTTGGCCTGTGGGTGGCTTTTCTTGTTCTTCTTTAGACGGCTGCGGCATTCATTTGCTTTGTGACCTTCTTTGTTGCAGATGTAACAGGTCCCTTTGAAGCGCATGGTTCTGCCGTCTTGAGCCTTGCCTTTGTACCCCTGGGAAGGTTTCTTCCTCTTCAAGCTTTTGGAAGTAGACGCTTTCCCCTTTGAGTCCTCGATCACATTTGCTTTTTCTTCGTAGGAGTTCTTGCTGCTCCTTTTCTCGGACTTGCGGTTGTCCTCCTCTATACGAAGCCTCACAATGAGATCCTCCAACTTTAGCTCCTTTCGCTTATGCTTCAGGTAGTTCTTGAAGTCTCTCCACGCAGGGGGGAGCTTCTCCACGATGGTTGCAACCTGAAAAGTTTCAGGAAGAATCATACCTTCGGCCTCTATCTCGTGCAAGATAAGTTGGAACTCTTGCACCTGACTGATGACAGTCTTGCTATCCACCATTTTGTACTCCAGAAATCGTCCAACGACGAACTTCTTGGTACCAGCATCTTCAGTCTTGTATTTCTTGTCAAGACTGGCCCATAATTTCTTTGCCGTAGTGATTGGACTGTAGACGTTATAAAGAGAGTCATCCAGTCCATTAAGAACATAATTTCGGCAAAGGAAATCACCTTGTGTCCAAGCATCGACTGCAAGGACTGAGTCCCGATCAGTTCCGGGTTCTGGTGGATCCTCCTGCAGGAATTTGGCCAGATGTAGAGTGGTCAAGTAGAAGAGCATCTTCTGTTGCCACCTCTTGAACTCTGTGCCATCAAACTTTCCTGGCTTCTCCGGCTTCGGGTTAGGAAGTGGAGTAGGCATCAAACCTTGGAGCGGTATGTTTGTTGCCTTGCTGGAGGTATCTTGATTTGTCTCAGACATTTTTCTGCAAGTTCAAGCAGAACAGAAGTGAGAAACAATAATTGTCTTAAGATTGTTGGGTATCCTGCTTAACAAGAATCAATCTGACAACTAATCAAGATCACTGAGATATCAACAATCTAATTGGCCAGGTCGGCAAATATCAGGTGGAGGTTTTCCGTTCAAAAGAACGTTCCTTAATTTAAGAACCACCTTTCAATTTCCTTCCTTAGTTTAAGCACCAATTAGACTGAATCCAAGTCAGTCTCGATATACTGTAAAGTATATCCCCTGTATAAAGGACTTAATCCACTTATACAGTAACACTTAGACTGAATCTAAGTCAATCTCGATATACTGTAAAGTATATCCCTGTATAAAGGACTTAGTCTACTTATACAGTATTTGAAGTGAGGTACGCTTACAGCGAATCTCCTTAAGACAATTACGTCCCCCGCACCGGTGCTAACGGGATAATGGACGCTGGTCTCCCAAGATACAACACTTCTTCACGGTATTTGGATAGCATACCAAATCACCGTACGGTCGAACCGTAGTCAAACAGTACCTACACAGGATTAGCAAAACAGCGGTATATATAACAAATTTCAAATGAATATTTGTCTTACTCTTTTGGAGGAACACCCACTGTTGAGGACGTAGAAGGTTGAAGATTTTTTTTTTTGGCAGAATCTCCTTTAGGAAGTCGCTTCGGATTCCCACTTCGTTGGAAGTCGCTCTGGAAGTCGTGGATTTCCCACTTCGCTGGAGCCCAGTTCAGAATCGAATTCAGAACTTTAGAGAGAGAAAGATCCTTCAGAAGAGAGAAAGAGATCTCAGATTTGGTGTGTCTGAGAATGAACCCCTGGAGCGCTATTTATAGCGCTCCGGAGGGGTATTCTCGTCCGCCAAATTCCAGCAGTTGCGACGGTTCGGACAGAACCGTCGCAACCGATCAACCGCCCAACCGCACTGTCGGTTTTCCGACAGCGGTTGGCGAACGGTCGGATCTGTTCGCGCGGCCCATACCTACGGACCCTGATTCAAAAAGAAAGGCCAGGTAGGGAACCCGAACCCAGACCCGGACCTGGACCCGAACCCGGGCCCGAGCCCGGCGCCCGGCGCCGGCGCCGCGGCCGCGCGTGCGCGCACGTACGTATGTACGTGCATAGTTCCCTCCTTTTCGCGCGCGAAAACTCCAAGTACCCAAAGGGCACGCCCTTTGTTCTCAATTTTCTCTATTTATACCCCATGAGCTTCCATCACATGGCCAATGTGGGACTAAATGCATGTAGCTAACTTTAGTCCCTTTTGGCTTTGAATTAGGCAATCTTTGGACTTGAATATCTCATTCATTCGAAGTCGGAATTGAACATGTGAATATACCACGTTCATCACAAATGGAAGGAGAACATACTCCAACCATCATCCGGTTGATTCGATCAACGGATCTTGCCATAATTCAACTCGAAGATTCACCTTTATATTCTTCAATTCCAACAGTAGATTCTTCATACACTGACTTAATTGAATAGATTCTGATTTAGCTTTGAACCAAACTGAGCAATCCTCAGCTGGTCCCTGCTATTACGTCTTCAAATGGGTGTATCACGATCCTTCAATTTTATAGTTGGAGGATATTCTATGCACTAGTGTGCGCTGATAAATTCTGTAACCCCCATCTCGGGCACATGTGCAAGTTGAATGATTATTTCTTTCTGTTTTCTGTGTTTGATTGAGCTAGTCTTTTCTTCCAATTTTGATTTACAGCTTCTATAATGCAAGACTGTAATAATTGGCAATATTCACCAAGCTACTATATATTTCATGTTGATGAAGTTATCAAAGTCCTAGTGCCAATGTGTCCCCATGATCATGGAGAAAATTCTTTTTCTTCTTACCATTCAATTGTCAGTAACTATGTCTATGATGTGTGGAACATTACCTCTGGTATAATTTGCTGTGTCCATCTGTTTTTGGCATGACTTGTCCACCTATCGAACATCTATCACTTTCCACCAAGTACTGTATTTCTCCAGAAGAACATGCATAGGCTGAGTGTTGTAGGTGTTATAACAAAAACTATTGTTAAATTTGCGGTGTAATTATTTATGCTCAAGGTTCCTTCACATACAAACACAATGTCTAACGTAACAAATATATGTCAAGCAGACACATTCACAAATAAACATGTATGCAACTATGGCCTTGTGACTTGTGTCCTTGAGAGAATCTCCATGTCCAAAAACCCGTGTCAGTGTAGGAATACAACAATTTGTATCTATGGGCACAAGCCTTATTCGTCGGTTAAAATTTGTGATGTAGTGTTTCTTTACTGTTTGTTAGTGAACTCTCTTGTTGCTCATGACCTAATTTATAATATGTGCATTGGAGTCTTATGTGGCGTATTATGTTTCCCTATCTGCTTGTCAACTCAGGTCTCTCTTAGCTTGTGCAACCCTTCTCCCACTGGAAGAATTAGGCATCTCATTCTGATATATAGTATATTTGATCTGCAGTACCTTTCAGCAATGCTTGCTTGTCAAGTGGATGTCAATTCATGCTTTTGTTGTTTGCTATGATTACATATTGATTTTACTTCATAAAATGAGTAGAATATTTGTGCTGATTTAGGATTATATTTATGTATCATGGAAAACAATACCATGTGATTTATTAAGGAAAACACTGTTATTTTCTTTTTCTAATTTGATTTCATTTTTTGATGCAGTGCCATAATGGGCACACACTGTGTTCGACTTGTAAAACTAGAGTCCACAACCGTTGCCCTACTTGTAGACAGGAACTTGGGGACATTCGATGTTTAGCATTGGAAAAGGTTGCAGAGTCACTTGAGCTCCCTTGCAAGTACTGTTCGCTGGGCTGCCCCGAAATCTTTCCATACTATAGTAAGCTTAAGCATGAAGCTCAGTGCAACTTCAGGCCATACAACTGCCCTTACGCAGGATCAGAATGTTCGACCGTAGGTGACATCCCATTCTTGGTTGCTCATTTAAGGGATGATCACAAAGTGGACATGCACACTGGTTGCACCTTCAACCATCGGTATGTGAAATCTAATCCACGAGAGGTTGAGAACGCCACCTGGATGCTGACAGTAAGTATTATCCTTTGCCCACTTGTTCTTGGAGTCTCTTTGCTCTTTAAAATCACTCCTATTATTGTGCTCCATGTGTTAATTCAGTGTCTTTACCTTTGAAGAACATTTTATTATGCTAGCACTCAGCACAAAAATGATAAAAGAAATCTGGCAGATATACTAAACTTGTTATCTGCAAAATAGTACAGGAAACTTTAGCTGTGAATCTGGTCTCTGTGACTATGTTTCCTTTTTCTCCCTTCAATGTCCCCTTGTATACTAGTACCCTGTGTCTTGTCAAGCTACATGCTTCCAGATATGTGGTAATGGGATCCATAGAGCTATGTGCCATCATGCCATCGCACCTCAGGAGGAATCTATTTGTGTTATTTGTTAGGGAGTATATTATTTGGGTATAGATAGCAATAGTTATAGGTATCTTGGAATTACAAAAAAAAAAGTTGTGGAACTTGCAGCTAAGTGAGATTTTATGACTCAGTTATCGTAGTTATAAAGCATGCTTGGCAAATGTGATCCTTCTGAAAGTAAATGTTATCATTTTGCTTTATCAAAAATCGTTCAGTCCATTGCTCTTGATTTTCCTCTCTCCACAGGTTTTCAACTGTTTTGGGCAGTACTTTTGCCTGCATTTTGAGGCTTTCCAGCTAGGAATGGCTCCTGTGTACATGGCATTTTTGCGGTTTATGGGAGATGAGAATGACGCTCGGAATTATACCTACAGCCTTGAGGTTGGGACCAATGGTAGGAAACTCATATGGGAAGGCACCCCTAGGAGCATCAGAGACAGCCACCGCAAGGTCCGGGACAGCCATGATGGCCTCATAATCCAGAGAAACATGGCACTATTCTTCTCTGGTGGTGATAGGAAGGAGTTGAAGCTGAGGGTCACTGGACGGATATGGAAGGAGCAACAAAACTCCGAGCCAGGAATCTGCATACCAAATCTTTGTAGCTAATGTCCCATGGATGCACAACTGAGTCTGAGCTTTTTTATTGTATCTCTATGTAATATTGCGACTCTTTTGTCTGGGTATTGTTATATCGATTCAAGTGTCTGTATACCAAATCTTTGTAGCTGGAGTGAGATGGATGTACAAACCAACTTGAGCTTTTTATTTCTCTCTCAACTTGCTACTCTTTGTAACATTGTGACTCACTGTGTGGATGTCATCAAATCAAGACAGTCTACAGCCTTGAATTTGTATAGGAGAAATATTTCGATAATAAAAGTTTGTATTGAAACAGACACAAAGGTCTGAGACCCCAGTGTAGAATTTCTATGAGAAGCATACCTTTTTCTTTGTATATTTTATCAATTGCCTTGGTTATGTAGTTCATTTGAGTTGTGTATTCCCACTTGTTTCTTCTGATCTGCTTATAGTTGGTTGAACAAGAAAGAGCATCGCCTGCATCATTGCAGTCTGACCTCCATGTTGACATTGCATATACATGCAACTCCTCTCTAGTTTTTTGCTTCGCACGTACTGCTTGAAGAGAATGCATAAAGATCTCAAGTGTTTCTGCAACATTAGACATGAATATATCCTTAAACTTCACATATCTTGTGGACTGCAATGTATCATTGTGATTGAACTAAAAAAGTAACTATCCTTCGGTTTGGTAAGCAATTCAATTGAACTAAAATGGTGCTTAATCCAATTGCTAAGCGATCAAATAATCTTTCCAGTGCATGGCAGAAATTGCTTGGGCTTTTAGGTCGAACAAAAACCATTCCTTTTCTTTTCTTTTCCCTTTTCTAACAGAATAAGCCATAGCTTATACAACTTCATATTGTTCCGTTTTAACTTTTTAATATGAAAAATAAACAAGGAAAGAATCTACCGCACAGACACACGTGAACATAGTGAGAAGGATCAATGGAAATGGGTAGTTAAAATAAAACCCATTAGTTCTCAGGTCATCTCCAACCCATTACTTCAAAATAGAGTTAGTTTTTCATTAAAAATGGAGTTAGCGTCTCACCAAATTTCCTCTTCAACTCCAATCGATTGCATCAAATGTTACTCTAAAAAGAATATTCCTTTTATATTCTTTTTGACAATTCCCAACAATTAATCTATTTCATCAAATAATATTAAACCATCCAAAAATAAATTTAAATGAATAAAAAATCCATGTGCTATCCCTACAGCGTTGCGCCAAATATGGCGCAACATTTTAGTAAACTCCAAAATAGAGTTAGCATTTGACGTTGGGTTGGAGCACAAATTTTGCATCAAAATAGAATTTTACTCCATTTTGACGCTGGGTTGGTGATGCTCAAAGAGACGGGATTCGATTTTCTGCTCCCAGGAAGCTGTTGCTCGTCTCCTAGGTGTCCTCGCACCGAATAATTCCCAAAATTTAGTTTTATCTTCCCTCATTACAAGCTCCGAGGGAAACAGTACTTGCTACCATCTTAAACACTATACTTGTGCAAGAACTTCATAGCCCAGGCTAAAGAGTGATCCATCCACTTTGTTTCTCCATTAAGCAAAAAGATGCAAGCAAACTGCAGACTAAATCCCTCCTCAGTTGAGATACTTACCAAATGGCACCTAACTATTATGAACATGGCAACCACAGTTGCATTCTTCATATACTATCTCAAATCTCTCACTGCGGCGCCAGTAACAAAACCTTCACAGCACGCACTCGCCTATACTTCCGATCAAAATCACCATGAACTTGCGCCTTAATCTACTACATTTCATATATGATGGCCTACAGATTTAGACACATTGAATCCTTGCAGAATTTGCCCAATCAGCTGTGACATAATCCCTAGCCAGCCCTTGCATCATTTCAAAGCCTACAAGAGACTAGGGATTCATGTGTGACTGATAATCTAATAGTCCAGCAGAAATCTGCCCCTTCCTACACTCTCCCAACACCCAAATATAAGACTTGTTGATCCATTCGGTACCCATCCTCGAGCAACTAAGTGAGGGGAGGAAGCCTGTTCCATATTTCCCTAAAGAATTTACATGTCATTGGTATTTTTGATCTGATATTACAATGAGTTAAATGCTTCACCATTATTTATGCTTTCAAAGGGAGGGAGGGAGGGAGGGAGGAAATGGGAAAATGGGTGATGGGAGGAAATTTCCTCCAGTGATGGCTTAAGAACTCAAATCTCCCTACCTCTGCAACACAATCTGCATCGTTTGTCATGGCTTAAAACACGGATACACATAAATATTTCATGTTATTTTAGACAGTCCATTATCATGGCTTAAAACATGGATATACATAAATACCATGTAATTTAAACAGTCCATTTCAGAGGGCTACATGTCCAATGCTCCTCAGTATCTGTACCAGCTACGCTACTCGTCTCTGTGATTAGTGACTACAAATCACAAGTCAGAAGACTAAAAACCCCAACATCCCACAAGTCTCATTTCTCCTAAATTCTAATCAACTATACTCGAGAAGCAATGTTTCACAGATAATTTGACAAAGAAGACCTACCACTACCAGAGTCAGATAGATATATGACACTTGAAAGATACGTGTCAGATACTACTTTCGATCACACATCCTCATGTAGAAGTGTTTGTACCCTTAACTTTTAGTATTTGTCGTATCTCTGTACTCATACTTAGTTGTATTCATATCATGTATCTGTACTAAGCACTGTAGGCAGCAAGCAAACACCTATCTAAAACCATCCTTAGTTTAACACTTTAACACGAGACCGTCTCTTCAGAGGCCCCTCCTGCTCAAGTAACAATGAGCAAGACAAGGCTCTAAACTTCTAATTCAAAAGATAGTACACTCGGACTCCCCATAATCACACCCACAAGGACTCAAATCATTCTCCACATCTCTTACCAAGTATCATCTATCAGTGCCACACGTATCAAGCTATCATTAATGTCCTCTTCACATGCTTCTAACAAGATTTGATTCCGATTAGCATTTTAGGTTTCTATAACTGGATTTTTCCTTTGCCTACATTACCCTCAACCGAAAAGGAAATCAATCATGCTAGTAAATCTAAGAATAGTATTTTGGTTTCATGCTTCGAAGAAGATTCAATTCCAACAAGCATTTTGCGTTTCTATAACAGTACTCTCCTCTACCTACATTTGCATTTTAAAGAATTTGGAATGAAGTCAGAGGAAGAGGTTATGCATCTACTCGCCAGGCAAAATTGGTCACTCCACCGTGAGGCACAAACACGAATATGGGAACATATACAATACACTACATACTAATTTTCTGAACATTTCAAAAAAATAAAAAGAACAAGACACGGTTTGGATTTAAATCCTTTGCACTCAAAACAACTTAACAGCACAAGCATGACGTGGGTATGAATACATTACAGGTCACACTGAGCTTGTTCAGCAAATGGGATCTTGTATTTGGCAAATGGGTTTAGGGAAAAGGTAACTGCATATTGTAAATCAATTTTGTGGGCCCATCCTCTCACATAGGAGTACTCATATTGAGTTTACATCTTACAAAGTGGAAACACGAGGGTTGGGCCCTTTTAACAATTTATATTCCTTTTTGTTACCTGTTTAGCCTTCTCTTCTACCTCCTTTCCAAATTCCAACATCCTTCTTAAACCCAACTGCCAAAACATAGGAAGTGGGGGTGTCATCCTTTCATAATTCCTAAGAGCAACTTTCCATTTGCCAAATATGTTTTTTGAATGAAAAGTGAATCCTAAACCTATTTCCTAGAATCAGAATTGTGAACAGAATCAGAATTGTCAAACAGGCAAGGACAAATTGAAATTGCAAAGAAAGAGGCACAAGGAGTGACGACAGTTTATGTGTCTCTGGTGGCACAACCAGATATTGGAATTTCCTACTAGCCACGTATGTATGAGATTAGACACTTTGTCTTATAAAGTTCAACAACAACGGTTTACTTCCGAGGAAGTAAATCAACAGTTGTACCAAAGGGAAAAGAAGCTGGAAACTAAACATCACTCCAAGTTTGTCTATGCCTGGAGAAACAAAAGTTTGACAATTAATTACATGTCTTAAATATCTACCTGATCTTTCTCAGAACATTGGTGTACACACAATATATGCATATGTAGTTTAGATTTTATGTTTTTTCTTGAGTGTTTGAGATTACTGACATAGGAAAAAGAAGCTTTCTTCATTTGTT
This sequence comes from Agave tequilana, assembly GCA_038442645.1. Lineage (NCBI taxonomy): Eukaryota > Viridiplantae > Streptophyta > Magnoliopsida > Asparagales > Asparagaceae > Agave > Agave tequilana. The sequence goes on along the minus strand of JAVJIF010008279.1, from coordinate 98,154 downwards.
GAACTCAAGAAACTGTAAGGCAACAAAAGCCAAGAAAAAATTTAGGTTTCAAAAGGACAGATTGGATGGATTATAACTCTATAATGATACAATTTTCTTATACTGAATAGTGCCCTAGTTCAGTTATATGGGATGAAAATCCAATTGGCTCACAAGGAAGAATCAACTTGAACCCTCCATAATATGAGAATAGACCAATAATTATAGGAAAAGGTTGCTTCCTCAACAAGATGCCAGAATTGACCGACCTAGTGTGTCTCCTAACCAAGAACACTGGTAGCCACAAGGTAACAAGATCACGTGGTATCTCTGTGTGACACTAGGGATTACATGTTCCAATGCAAGGAGTTACATGGATGTATCATGCGGGTTCAAGGTAACAGGATCACGTCATATCTCTGTGACACTAGGGGTTACATGTTCCAATGCATTAAGGAGTTACTTGAACGTATCATGTGGGTTCAAGTATATGTGTATCATTGCAACATCACATATAAACCCCCCAAGCGTGGTTTCAAATTTCGGCCAATTCCAATATATATCAGCAATATCGCGTTTTGATGTGCGTGATACGATATTAACTCTATAATATCAGCTGATATCAGGGCAGATATTGCCAATATGACTTATATTGATGGTCGTTATTGACGGTATTGATGTTAAAAATTATAGGCCAATAACGATACTAATTCCGAGATTTTAAACCATGCCCCCAAGAAACCTTCCATAACGTGGCTTCATATTGTAACTGCATGAGAATATGTATGCATCTATATATCTAACGAGTAATCAAATTAGTGCTTTATTAAGTACTTTTTGATGAAGCAAAGGAGGGGGATTTGTTATCCCACCTTTTCCTAAAAGAAAAAAGAAAGAAAAACAAAGAGTAATGAATTTCCACAATTAGTCCATCACTAAATACAATAAAAGTTAACTTTCAATATAATTTGGGCTTGACATCCTTTGCATAAAGCTCCTAGATGGCTATGGAATGGTGATATTTTCATAAAGTCATGACTTCATGTCATTAGGGGTTGGGAAACTCCATTTGGTTCATTTGGCTCCTCGTAGGTCCCAGGCTGCGTGGGATTAGCTAATGCACAAGAAAGCCTGATGACAGATTAAGTATTATAGAATGTAGATAGATGAACTTCTAGTCAGAGATTCTCTCCCCAAGCCATCTTCTACCAAGGTAGTTCCATGCTGATAATCCAAGATATGCATCTTAAGGGGAAAACTAGAATGTCGGCATACAATAAGCTAATTTATGAAATAGTAAAGATGCATGCCACCTCCAATAAACAATCACTCCCACAAAACTTGTTATCATTTGACATGATTGCTTGATGTGTACTTGGAGGGTCGTGAAGAGTCCTCTCATTGACCATCTAATCTAACAAACAAATAAACTAAAATCAATATGTTTAGATAACACCCAAAATATTCAACTAAATTATGACGGTTCTCAGGTATCTATCAGAATCCCATAATCAATGACTAGTTGCAACTGATGACTTTGTTAATTTGGAAGGCCCAATTAACTGCCCGCTAATGAGGCATCTGGCACAAAGAAACCCCCTTAGCGCATATTCTCCAGCATGAAACATAAATTCTCATCTCCAATCATCAACTTTTTCTAATATTTGGATGAAAATATTTTTGAAGTACTTCGCTCAAGGAAACAAAACAAACTGATGCCAATATGGCAAACTTAGACTCAATTTGCACCATAAGAGATAGAAATATAAAAAATAATATAAACAAAAACAAGATAGAAATATAAACAAAAAACCGATCAAACAAATGAAATTTTGAAGGGAATCAAGGTGCCCAAGGATCATTATTATTTCTATTCACATAGCCAAGGAAGAAAATTTTCATTTTCCTACCATACCATAGAATATCTTTGGAAATTCAAAGTAAATTTTATATAGAGTACCTAAAACACTTTGTGAGCCAAATAACTGCCCACATTTCTGTTGTCAATTACCAGTTGATTGATGTTCAAAAACTCAGAATAGAACAGGCAATGCAACAATCTCGAGAAAATATCCAAATACCATAATTTGGTAAAAGAAAATATACTAGAAATATAACACAGACAAGTGTTAAAACCAAGGTTTAAAATCTCGGTATAAGTTTTAGTATCATCAATATCGCCAATCTCAGCCGTCAATATTGGCTGATTTTACAGTGTTGATATCGTCTCGGATACCTCAAAACCCAATATGATTTTGCCTATGGATATCAGAATCCACCGATATTTGTGATTGAACTTGTGTTTAGTGCTTGGGGATTCCTTAGAACCATCTATAAAAAAAATAATAATTCAAATAAGACAGTAGGTGAAGTCAAGACACAAGCAAGATAAAACATGAGACAGACAACTCTCTTGCAGCCTGCACATAGTGCCCCCAAAGGGAAAAAAAAAAATGAAACATATGAGAAATCATGCCACATGTACTGCAAACAATAACCCAAAGAACATAGAATAGCAATTGATGTTTCATGTAATCACTGCTATACAGTGCAATGGCAACAGACATTTAATCCAAATATGCAAAGTTGGAGTTTGAAGTTATTTAAAACCATAGTGGATGAGAACTCTACTAATCTAAGACTTTAGTTCAAACACACCCTGACTTTAAAACTTGCAACAACACAAACTTTTTAGTGATGTCTCACCGTTCCTACAATATGAACTAACTGAAGCAATATGTTCTGGTAAAGATTCTGATATCCTTCAGCACATCAAGGACCGACATAAACTATGCTTTCCTTCTCAAGGTCTCCAGACAAATACTGCAACAGAACACAAAATCATGAAGCTGTTACCTGTTCAGCAGCCTCTCCAGCTTCATTCTTTGTTTCTTCTCCCTTTGAGCCCTGAGATCCCTCATCAGCAGAACTTGTACCAGTAGCATCTGTGTATTCAGCACTAGTGGCTTCATCTGATCCACTACCATTCTTCACTTCTTCATCAACAGAAGAACTAGCAGAAACAGGTTGAGCATCCTCTTCCTTCTCTTCTTTCTTTCCAAACAATTTATTCTGATTAGCCAATAACTCTATAGCTGCAGCACTTGCTCTAGCAGCAGCTGCCTCCTTGGCAGCAGCCTCTGCTTTCTTCCTCTCCTCTTCTTCCCTCACAAGAGCCTCAGCTCTAGCCTTCTCTTCTTCTGCCCGGGCCAATGCCTCAGCCTTCTCTCTCTCTACTTCCTCATACAGTTTTCCCATATCCTCCTCCTTCCCTTGTTTCTGCAATTCAGCCTCCACAAGTTCCTTGAGCTCGTCACTGAAGCTCAGATTTTCATCCAACAGTATACCTTTGACCGCCTTAAGTGCATCATCTGTCCTGCCCACCTCAGCAAAGGCCTTAGCCAACATCTCATAACTCGTTAAGTTCGGTTTCACCTCCTTCTCCACCATCAAATCAAGGAACTCTCTCGCCTCATCCAGCCTTCCCACATTCACCAACCCTCCCATAACCTTATTGTACGAGTTCACATTGGGTTTTAGTCCCGTGTCCACCATCTTCCTGAAGTACCCAGTCGCTTCGTCAACTCTATCCACCCCAAAACATGCATCCATCAGCAGAACATAGGTGTACTCATCAGGGCTAATCTCTCTCTCACTCATCTCTCTATAAAGCTCCTCCGCCTCGGCAACCATCTTATTCGCACCAAGCTGCTCAATAAGATTATTATATGACAGTGTATCTGGGCTGCACCTCTTCTCCCCCATCTTTCCAAAGACCGCAATCGCATCCCCAACCTCCCGGTCGAGCAATACGCATCAACCATCACATTAAAGCTGCCCAAGTTGACCATAAGCTTCCTCGGGGGGTTGTGTTCCCTCGTCATCCTATCAAACAACCCAACCACCTCATCCATCTTCCCGTTCTTCGCCAGAGCCTCGAGCACCAGATTATAACTCTCTGCATTGAACCAGACCTTGGATTCCGTCCCCAGAACCTCCTCATAAACTGCCATAGCCTCAGCCTCCATCCCCTTCGCAAAGTACCCCTTCATCAAATTCCCATACACAATCCCATCCTCAATCTTCCCTCCTCCAAGCTTGCCCTTCAGCTCCTGGAACAGCTCAATTACGCGATCAGGCTCGCCCTTTTTGATGAACCCGGACATGAGGAGGTTGTAGACGACAGGGTCGGGGCGGCAGAGGCCCCTGGCGAGCATGTCGTCCTTGAGCTCAACAGCCTGGTCGATCTTTGAGTTGTCGACGAGTCCCTTGGTGAGGATGCGGTAGGTGGTGGGGGACGGATTGAGCGGGGAGTCATCCTTGACGAGGAGGCGGTAGTGCTCGAGGGCAGTGTCGGTCTTGCGGCAGTCGCAGTAGACCTGGAGGATGAGGTTTTGGGTGATGATCGTCGGGGCGACGGAGGCCTGGGTGATGAAGCGGTGGAGGGAGAGGAGGTCGGAGTAGCGAGATTGGCGGAGGAGTGCGTTGAGGATGGCGTTGCAGGTGTAGATGGTGGGGCGGCAGTTGGAGTAGATCGAGTGGCGGACGAGGAGGGAGGCCTCGTCAAGGTCGTTCTCGTGGATCAGCTTCAAGATGTTGTTGTGGAGGTTGAGGCGGCCGCCGGCGAGGGCAGAGAGGGGCTCCGGGATCTTGGGGGCGTTTGGGTTGGGAGGGGATTTGGAGGGGATGCGCTGTTGGGGGGGTTGCTGGTGACGGAGGGAGGAGAGCGGGGGCTCGATGCGGAATTGGCGCTTGCGGCGGCGGCGCTCGGCGGCGGCGTCCTCGGGGGTGGCGAAGGAGAGGAGGCGGAGGGAGGAGGGGAGGGGGAGACGGAGATGGGGGAGGGAGAGTTTTAGGGTTTTGAGGTGGAAGAAGAGGGGTTTGGAGAGGGCCATTTTTTGTTGGAGCGGGGGAAAAATGAGATTTGCGGTTGGGGGTTTGCAAGGGTTTTTGTTGCTGGAGAGAGAAATATTGAGATGATCAGATTGAAGCGGACGGTGGGGATTGGATCCTTTTGTTGGAGCTTACTTTGTGGGGCAATTTTTTGAACTAGTACACCGGTTGGGAGGAAGACCCGGGCGTTGTTATCTCTGTCTCTCTCACGCCGGAATGAAAGGAGAGGGAAGAAGGGAGGAGGAGGAGGCTAGAAAGAGGAGAGATGAGGGGAGAGATGTGGCCCCCTCTCCCTCTCTCTCTCTCTCTCTCTCTCTCACGTGTAGATGAAAGGAGGGGGAGGAAAAGGAAGGATGAGGCGGAGGATGAGGAGGGGGGAGGGGAAAGGATGCGGGCGGCAACGATGAAGGGGCGACGACGAGCAGGCGCTGCTCTCTCTCACTTTCGTGCGGATGAAGATGGATAAACGGATAATTTTTGTGAAGGAGTTATGGAAGAAAATATCGCTTCGTTCGATTTTGATAAATACACTTTGTAAATTTAATTCCAAAAACCAACACCTCCCAAATTTATTTCCAACATCGAGCCAGGAATAAGTGTCATTTTTTTTTTGTTTCCAAAGCTTGGTCGAGGGTTGGTAACCCTGGACCAAGTAGCAAGCTCTGACAGCTCTCAGTCAAACTCTTTCTTAAATTATGTCATTGTTTAACAAAAAGTAATACATATCATAACTCATATCAAACTCAAAATCACAAATTTCAATGCATATCAAACTCATATATCAATATTATAAGTCATATAAAACCCATAACATAACTCATATCAAAATCACAAATTTCAACTCATATTAAACTCACATCATAACTCATATAAAAATCACAAATTTCAACTATATTAAACTCGTATCACAACTTATATCAAACTCATATTTCAATAATATAAGTCACAAAATCTCAATACAAATAAGCTAATGCACGTGAAAGTCTACCTCCCCCTCGTCCTCGCCCTCGCCCTCGTGTAGGGGCAGTCTGAGAATCTGGCTGCGTATGTTGATAGCATAGTCCGACCTCATTCTCAACTCATCGACATCGTGGATACATCCTAACAGACGGTTGAGACAGTCTATGCTTGTCATGTCCAAGGTGGTCCTCATCATCTCGATGTCATGTACATCGCCTAGCAACAGGCTTAGAGGTCTCGGCTCGTTTTGTACCCTCTCGAACTCTGTATCTGGTGGTTGTCATGCACGTCGTGTATAAACTATTGGTCAATTTAGTGTTAGATCTCTTATTTTGATGACAACAATAAAAAATGTGTGTACTAACATTTTGTGCAATATTCAAAGCTATATGAACTACTTATCAAGCTTATACTCAAGGCTCAAATGAAGATACAAGATTTATTAAAGACATGTACTATTTATCTGAAAGTATACCCAGATAAGGGTGAATAGGTGTACAAGCTAATTTAGTGCAAATGATGCGGAATTTAAAACTAAATTGCTAAAATACAATGTGTAACCAAGAGAGAGCAGGAATTCCCCGTGAAGGGCTCTTGAACTACTCCTCAATGTTCCTCTAAATTAGGAGTTGAGGTGCTTTAAAATCTCTCTTGGTTGAATACAAGTGTGGGCACACAAACTATATCTAGCATGTATATAATATAAGCAATGTAAAACAATGCAGGATATAAGAGAGAGAGAGAGAGAGTTGAGAGAGAGTGGATCAGATGCAAACACCGGGATATATTTCGAGGTTCGAGTCACTGCTTTACGCCCTCGCCTTCACACAGAAGGATTTTCATTATATCCACACAGGACCTTCCACAAAGGGACCTCCACCGAGGAATTACAATTACAAATCTAGAGTACACAACTCCACTCTCTTTCTCCTTAGAAACTGCATTGTTTGAAAGATATTCAATAAGGATACATAAGACATGATCGCCTATCCAATCGTCCTTTGAAGGTAGGGATTTTCAAAAATATTATTTGAAAATATTTTAACATATTTAAAAACTCTACCAATTGAAAATACGAAACTAGTTTTAAGAAAGTTTTGAAAACTAGTACGAAATTTTTCAAGTAAGGAATAAAACAAATATATATTCTATGAAATATGAAAATCACACGATCATCGACACTCTATTATCAATAAAGCATATAAGAGCTCATGAAACTAAAATCACGAGCAAACACCAAACATAGAGTATAAGAATCATGTAATAAACATAATCGTGAAAATGAATCAATGAAGCTCAATCAAAAATCCTTTCTCATAAACATAAAAATCATTAAAACTAAAATTTTCATCAAACTAAACAAGCTTCAAGGTATATGTATGTTTTGTCAAAATTAAAGTATACATACATATCCCAAACATAAACGAGTTTATAAAAGAATATTACATGAAGGCAAGTGACTCTAGAATAGACATGTATTGTTATAGTTTTGGACAAAATTAACATACACATGAAGCAAAACATAAAAAATATGTACAAAAATAAGTAAAGATGTAAGAATCATCAAAATAAGATTATACAAGTACATCTAATGAGTACACATGAGTAATAAAGTACAAACACATAATAATCAAGTGTAGCTCACTAAATGTACAAGTATAAACACAAGTTTTAATAGAGTTTACATCTAAACAAGTAATCAAAATATGAAGCACAAAAAAACGTAAACAAATATGATTATCAGGGTAAATGTAAATATTATTAACACTAGGATATACACAATAATTAAACTAAAGTGAGAACACAAAAATATAAATTCATATGAACATGGGTGTATCTCAAATACTATACATGTATATCACAAGTCTAATAAACATTGCATTTAACATAATGAACATGAAAATCATGACATGCTAAAAACATTAATATAAAAGCATGTAAACTAAAATGGGAGTTAAAAATGGTTACCAAACCATGGTGGTCTTTCCACCAAACTTTCCTTGAAAGTGATGCATCCAAAAATATAATCTTTTAACTTGAAATGTATCCACCATCAAGGCACTGATACTCTCACGTCTTGTGAGAACCCACACCTACATCAAATATAATAGGAATGGATTTTGATACGCAAACTTTCTTAGGTCCATAGGGGTTAACAACTTTCCTAACCCAAACAAATTTATTTACAAAATTTAAATCCCGTATTCTGTCATAACAAAATTTTACAAGATGGCCCTTACGTATACAATGTGTATAAGTGTACACATGAGCATATATGGTGTCATGTGTGTGAACATGAGAAGCGTGTATATGTCGTGATTGGTGTGCATGAATATGTGGAGTATGTTTCTGTGGCCCAAAGGCCTATCACCCTAGTTTTGATGATGATCAACTCATGAAGTTATGTTTACTAATGATCTTGTGTTTAAATAGTGACAGATTTATTATCAAGATCTTAGTAGGTGCATAGCTCAACAAAGGATAAAATGTCAAGATTTGGAGCTAGCACGGTGTGATCCAAGGAGCTTTTGGATCAAGCTTGGGCCAAGTCAAGAAGATGAGAAGCCTTCAAGTGAAGACTTCAAGAAGATGAAGACTTGGGTCTAGGTAAAAGATTTTGTTTTTATTTTAGATAAAATGTAAAGGATAGAGTAGTTGGTGGATTGCTCAAGTATACCATGCACACACACTCTTGATTTAGTTGTCTTTTCGTAAAAGAATTTTCAGTTTAGAAAAGATTTTCATTTTGGAAAAATATCATTTTGGTTTTTGGTATTCATGTTTACATCTTTCAACCAAAACCAAGTTTATGCTTATTGTCAAAACATAGATATTTCATTATGATTGTGTAGTGGATCATATCCATACACACTATGCTTTAAAAGTATATCTTGTTTTTTGTATTTGGTGATGTTTTGAAAAACAAAGTTTTGGAAAAACAAGTTTTTGGAAAATACAGTTTTTATCATGAGCCAAATATTTCCAAATTACAAAATAGTCCAATCTTTTATAACATGCCTTGATTTTGTGCAAGCATGTTTGTATATCAAAGTATATTTGTTAAACTATTTTTGTAGATTTTTAAGTATTTTATGGGATTTTATTTGAGCCAAAAAGACTAACTTTTTAATCCCAGAAAACTGTTTCAGGCTTCAGATAAGTCGACTTGCTTCCTTTATAGTCGACTAATCCTGAAGTCGGTCGACCGACGTGCACAGATGTGCACGCCGACCGTACGGGTCGACCGCTCCAGAGAGCTCTGCTCTCTGGAAAGTTCGGCCGACCGTACGGGTCGACCGACAGAGAGTTCGACTCTCTGCTCCAGTGGCTCGGTCGACCCGGGCGGTCGACCGTGGCTCCAACAGTCAGATTTCTGACCGTTGGCGGTCGACCGGGCGGGTCGACCGGCAGGCCTGACAGAGCCCCAACGGCTAGTTTTCCAGACTCTATATAAAGGGTCATTTGGGGCTGTTTTCTATAAGATTTGGAGATAGTTTTAGAGCCAGTTTTTCCCACTCTTTTCAGAAGTTTTTCTCCACAAAATAGAGAGCAAATATTTCCTATCAAAGGGAAGATTTTATCAAGAGTGTTTAATGAGATTTTCTTTGAGTTTTCCTCCACCATCTCTTTCCTTGTTTTCTCACACAAACACTTGAGCATCCATTGAGCTATTCATCTTATAGGAGTATTGTAGTGAGAGTTTTTATTGGTGATCAAAGTGTTTAGATCACCAAAGATCTTTTCTTTGTTCTTTGAGGAGACGGGCAAGTGTGCTCGTGGTTGTTTAGGGTTCGGGTGCGAACTCTTGTTGATTGAGGTGCGGCCTCGGCGAGCCGGTGGGCTTGCGGTGTGTACGGAACTAGAGAGTTCGAGGGTTTGTAGGTGTTGCGGCACCGAGGAGAGATCCATTGGGATCTTGCATAGTGGAAATCCTTCGTGTGTCGAAGGCGGGGATGTAGAGCAAGTGTGCTCGAACCTCGAAACATACCCTTGTGTTTGCGATTGCCTTTTCTCTCTCTCTCTCTCTCCCCCCTTACTTGTTTATATCTTGCATTCAATTATTGTCGATCTTTATATGCATGATATACTTGTGTGCTTAAATTGATATACTTGCTTAGGATTGTTTGCTAACACTTGTATTCAACCAAGAGAGCCAACGCGGCACCTCAACCCATTCAAGGGGAATCTAGAGGAGTTTGTCCAGAGCGCTTCACGGGGAATTCGGCAACACTCTTTGGTTATGCGTGTTGTTTAGTGTAAAAGTTTTATTTAGGTCATAATTGCTTTTAGCTTCCGCATCATTTGGCATTAAGTGACCATTAGATTAGCTATCACCTATTCACCCCCCCTCTAGGTGAACCTTCAATTGGTATCAGAGCTTGGTACTCTGATTTGGGTCTAACAACCTAGAGTTAAAGATCCTCATTTTTAGGCTAATCACGTATTTTGTACACACACCATGGACTTCATGTCACCACCCACCTTTGACATTCTTAACATCCAAATTTGGAAGGTTAAGATGTTATTGTACCTCAAGGCCTTAGGCATTCATGTATATCTTGCTACCACTAATGATGCTTATATTAATAATAGCAAGTATTTTGAGGCTAACTCAAAAGCCATTCATGCTTTTGTAGTGTGGAACACCCTCCTCTCCCTTGGCGAAAAAGAACAATACTATGCGGGGAGTGACTCGGATGTTGGAAGCGACATCTCCAACAAGTGCTATATGGTCCAAGGGGATAACCCCCTTGAGGTAACTACCGAATCCGAGGATGAGGATGTTAACATGTCATATGAAGAGCTTTCTACATTTTGTCAATTATTGCTTGAGAAATATGACATGATTAAAAAGGATAATAAAAATTTGAAAAAGGAATTTGATTGCATGCATATAAAACAAGATTCATTTAGAAACAAGATTGCATGTTTAGAAAAAGAAAAAGAAGATTTGAAAGATGAAAATGTTTCCCTTATGTCTAAATTAAATAATTTGTGTGAAGGGAACACTATTTTGAAGGATAAAATTATTTTGGTGGAAAAACAAAAAGAAATTGTTTTGCAAGAAAACACTTCTTTAAAGGGTCTGTTTGGATTTAAGGAATTGATGTGAAGTGAGGAAGTAGGAAGTAAGATTTATTTCCTTTAGGAAAAAGGAAATGAGTAGTAAGTTTTCTGGTGTTTGGATGGTTGTTGGGAAGTGTGGTTTGGAAAATGTTTTGTCGTTTCCGGTGTTTGGATGGTAATGAAAAGTGGAAATGGAAAAGTTGACCACAAAGTTGACCGCAAAATAATATTAAAATAAAAATTAATTAAGAAAAATAAAAAATAGATTGTAATTAGAATGCAAGTGAGATTTACATGACCAAAAAATTAACTGTTTTATACTATAACTTATTATAAATGAGATTTACATGACCACAAAATTAACTGTAGCACTCTGGAAGTGAGAAAATGGTTGTGTAAAGAGAGATGAAAAAGGGAAAAGGGAGTTTTCTTATTTTCCTTTTCCGGTGTTTGGATAGATAGGGAAATGAGCAATTATACTTCCCCACTTCCTCACTTCACTCGGATTCCTTGAATCCAAACAGCCCCAAAGAAGAAATTTTTGAAAAAGAAAAAGAAAAAGTTTCTAAAAAGAAGAAAAATGATTTTATTTCTCACTACTCTTTACATGCTACCATTGATGATAGTGAGATTAAGAATTTGAAAAATAAAATAGATAGTTTGAGTTCAACTTTGAACTCGTGTGCATTTAACCATACTAGGTTGGAGTCCTTGTTTGCAAAGAAACAAACTCCTCATGTTCATGCACATCACTCTCATCATGCATTTGCTTATGTTGCACGCCACGATCACAATCACACTCATAAGCATACTAAGGTGTACAAGTGTACACATTGTGGCCGCAAAGGCCATTTAGCAAAATTTTATTTTGGTAAGTTGCATGTTTTAAATTTTGCTAATCATAAAATGTTTAGGTGCCTTACAAAGCTAACCCCCAAGGACCCAAGAAAAAATGGGTACCAAAACCCCCACCCCATGTTTTTGATGTAGGTGAGGGATCTCTCAAGACGTGAGAGATTTGGTGCCTTGATGGTGGATGCACTTGGACTTGATGGACACATATATGGATGCATCGCTATCAAGGAGGTTTTGGTGGAAAGACCACCATATTTGGAGCTTTGGAGTTGGTAACAATCTCTAAACTCCTACTTTTTATGTACATACTTCTTTCATTTGATTATCATGTAGCATGTTCATGTTTATTTGTTTTTTATGTGCTTCATGTGGTAAAATTTTGTTTAAATGTAGTTCTTATCAAAACTTAGATTTATACATATACTAGTAGTGAGCCACAATTGACTTATATATGTTTACACTTCATGCTCATTTGTACCCACTATATGCACATGTATAGCCTAGTTTTGATGATTTCCTCATTTATACTTGTTTTGCCAATTTTCATGTTTTACTTCATGTATATGTATTTTTGTATTCAAATCTAATAAATATACATGTATACCCGTGAGTCTCTTGCCTTCATGCAAATATATTTGATAGACTCTTTTATGTTTGGGATATGTATGTGTATTGTTAGGATTGGATAAATCATACATATGCCTAGAAGTGTATTATTTTTTTTTGAAAATAATTTTCATGTTTTATAAAATGTTATTCATCTTATTGAGCTTCAATGACCATTTTCATGATAATGCTAAACACATGAATTTTGAACACTCACACTTTATTTATTTTGTCATGACTTTGTTTCATGAACATATTTTTGAGCTTCATAGATCGAGTGTCAATTCTTGTATTTGGTATGATTCATGAAATATATATATGCTTTGATTTCATGTTTTGAAGGATCTTTAACTAGTTTTTTAAAAATTATTTTAACTAGTTAATTGTTCTTCATTTGTAGTGATTTTCATGCTAAAATATTTTCAAATCTATTTTTGAAAACCCCTACCATCGATGGGAGGATGGATGGGCGATTATGCCTTGTATGCTTCATTGAAAATCTTCTATCTTGAGCATATGAAGGGTGGTAGGTTATGAGATATACACTTGATCTTATTGTTATGTCAATTGGTATCATTGGACTCTTTCAATTGGTATCTAAATTGATAATTTTTGTATATACTCATATTTTGTTTTATTATATATGTATGTATCAATGTCAATTGGTATACTCATTTCATACATATATATGATTTTCATTTGCTTAACTTACAATTGGCTCACATTTTTTTAAAAAGCACAAAGTTTATGATGAAAAATAAAATTTTTTGGATCATTATATTTACCATTGATATCAAAATGGTTCAACTTCATATTTGTTAAATTTCAATTGGTATCAATATGTTTTATAATAATGATTATTTTCAATTTGGTATCTTAAAATTTGTTTGTTTTACAAGAACTCTGATACCTTAAAAATTTTGTTTAAGAAAAATAAATAAAAAAAAAACATTTTGTTGATTTGTATTTCTTATATGCAAGGAGAGCTTAACATCTCTCTTACATATAGATTCATGTTGAGTATATTATAAATTGAGGAGCTTAACAACTCTTCTTTATATGATATACGTGTGTAGGGGGAGCTTCACATCTCCTCTTATGCATTACATAATATGTGTTATGTCAGTTAGGGCTTGTCATCCCTTCTTCATGTAATACATATGTGTAGGGAAGCTAACTTAGCGTCTTCCTCTTCATGAATGTATATCGCATATAAATCTTTATTGATTGATTTGTTTAACTCCTTCTTGATCTTTTTGTTTTTGACAAAAAGGGGGAGAAAATTTTGTTTGATTTGATTTTACTTTGAACCCTTTGTTGATGATTGACAAAAAGGGGGAGAAAGATTTTGAGTTTATATGCATACTTGTGTTTAGTTTTCTCATGCATAACACAATAAACAATAGATATACATAATAAGATTTTATGTTTATGCATATATGTTTTGTTTTGCAAATAGGAGAAAAAGAATTTGATATGTTTTATCTCCATACATTTGCATACATATTTATGAGCTTCATTGTCATATATTATTATTTATGTCTATGCATGAGTTAAGGGGGAGCTTCTTTGAAGCTTTACTTTAATCCATGCATATATAACTTCATGAGTTTTGTCATCATCAAAAAGGGGGAGATTGTTGGCCCAAAGGCCTATCACCCTAGTTTTGATGATGATCAACTCATGAAGTTATGTTTACTAATGATCTTGTGTTTAAATAGTGACAGATTCATTATCAAGATCTTAGTAGGTGCATAGCTCAATAAAGGATAAAATGTCAAGATTTGGAGCCAGCACGGTGTGATCCAAGGAGCTTTTGGATCAAGCTTGGACCAAGTCAAGAAGATGAGAAGCCTTCAAGTGAAGACTTCAAGAAGATGAAGACTTGGGTCTAGGTATAAGATTTTGTTTTTGTTTTAGATAAAATGTAAAGGATAGAGTAGTTGGTGGATTGCTCAAGTATACCATGCACACACACTCTTGATTTAGTTGTCTTTTCGTAAAAGAATTTTCAGTTTAGAAAAGACTTTCATTTTGGAAAAATATCATTTTGGTTTTTGGTATTCATGTTTACATCTTTCAACCAAAACCAAGTTTATGCTTATTGTCAAAAACATAGATATTTCATTATGATTGTGTAGTGGATCATATCCATACACACTATACTTTAAAAGTATATCTTGTTTTTTGTATTTGGTGATGTTTTGGAAAAATAAAGTTTTGAAAAAACAAGTTTTTGGAAAATACAATTTTTATCATGAGCCAAATATTTTCAAGTTACAAAAATAGTCCAATCTTTTATAACATGCCTTGATTTTATGCAAGCATGTTTGTATATCAAAGTATATTTGTTAAACTATTTTTGTAGATTTTTAAGTATTTTATGGGATTTTATTTGAGCCAAAAAGACTAACTTTTTAATCCCAGAAAACTGTTTCAGGCTTCAGATAAGTCGACTTGCTTCCTTTATAGTCGACTAATCCTGAAGTCGGTCGACCGTCTCGGTCGAACGACGTGCACAGATGTGCACGCCTTTGTGCACTGGAGGACGGCCGACCGTACGGGTCGACCGCTCCAGAGAGCTCTGCTCTCTAGAAAGTTCGGCCGACTGTACGGGTCGACCGACAGAGAGTTCGACTCTCTGCTCCAGTGGCTCGGTCGACCCGGGCGGTCGACCGTGGCTCCAACGGTCAGATTTCTGACCGTTGGCGGTCGACCGGGCGGGTCGACCGGCAGGCCTGACAGAGCCTCAACGGCTAGTTTTCCTGACTCTATATAAAGGGTCATTTGGGGGCTGTTTTCTATAAGATTTGGAGATAGTTTTAGAGCCAGTTTTTCCCACTCTTTTCAGAATTTTTCTCCACAAAATAGAGAGCAAATATTTCCTATCAAAAGGGAAGATTTTATCAAGAGTGTTTAAAGAGATTTTCTTTGAGTTTTCCTCCACCATCTCTTTCCTTGTTTTCTCACACAAACACTTGAGCATCCATTGAGCTATTCATCTTATAGGAATGTTGTAGTGAGAGTTTTTATTGGTGATCAAAGTGTTTAGATCACCAAAGATCTTTTCTTTGTTCTTTGAGGAGACGGGCAAGTGTGCTCGTGGTTGTTTAGGGTTCGGGTGCGAACTCTTGTTGATTGAGGTGCGGCCTCGGCGAGCCGGTGGGCTTGCGGTTGTACGGGACTAGAGAGTCCGAGGGTTTGTAGGTGTTGCGGCACCGAGGAGAGATCCATTGGGATCTTGCATAGTGGAAATCCTTCATGTGTCGAAGGCGGGGATGTAGAGCAAGTGTGCTCGAACCTCGAAACATACCCTTATGTTTGCGATTGCCTTTTCTCTCTCTCTCTCTCTCTCTCCCTTACTTGTTTATATCTTGCATTCAATTATTGTCGATCTTTATATGCATGATATACTTGTGTGCTTAAATTGATATACTTGCTTGGGATTGTTTGCTAACACTTGTATTCAACCAAGAGAGCCAACGCGGCACCTCAACCAATTCAAGAGGAATCTAGAGGAGTTTGTCCAGAGCCCTTCACGGGGAATTCGGCAACACTCTTTGGTTATACGTGGTGTTTAGTGTAAAAGTTTTATTTAGGTCATAATTGCTTTTAGCTTCTGCATCATTTGACATTAAGTGACCATTAGATTAGCCATCACCTATTAACCCCCCCTCTAGGTGAACCTTCAGTTTCTTCCAAAACGTAAATTCCAAACATATGTGGTTCATGGCACATTGATTCAAAGTTAAGCCTAAATAATTTACACTCTTCTTCAAAATACAAATATTATTATCAATACTTGAAGAAGATGTGGAGCATGCATTCTTATTACTAAGAGGTATAACAATAGAATCATGACAAGAATAAGAAGAAAAATCATTTTCCAAAGAAATATTTTCCTTTAAAACTAAATCCAATTCTTTTGAAATTAAAACAATTTTATTTTCAAAGAATCATTTTCTTTTGCAACAAAATCAAGTTTTAAAGACAAATCCTCATTCTTCTTCAAAACCTCATTAAGCTTATTTTTATTTTTTAAAATTTTATTTTCATTTAAAGTATGGTCGAGTTAGGTTTTCAATGAATCTCTTTCATTTGAAACCTCAACCTTTTCTTGCAAGACCGCATCAAGTTTTGAAACAAAAATTTTATTTTCTTCTTTTAAATCAAAATTGTTCTTTTTCAAAAGTTTATATTTTTTTAACAAATTTTCACAAAACAATGAAAGTTCTTCATTCAACACATGTGCATCTATATTATTATTATTGTATGAAGAATTATCACTATCATCTAGTTGAGTGTCTGAAGTTACCTCAAGGGAGTTATTCCCTTGGACCATGAAGTAAGCTTCGTCGGACTCATCTCCGTTAGATTCCTTCTCCAAAATGTATGTCGTTTGTTCCTTGGGAGAAGTCAATGTGTTCCATATTGTAAAAGCGGAATCACAATGAGAAATCAAAGAAAGATGTTCTTTCCTTATTGTGTGTTTTAGTGCCTCCATGGCTTATGTATTAGTCTCTAGGGACTTGTCATTATCAAGATAAGATTTCTTGGTAGTGACAAGAAAGATATGCAATCCTAGAGCTTTTAAGTATGCACTCATCTTAAACTTTCACATATCGATGTTAGAAATATAATACATGGGAGAGGCAAGAAAATTCATGAGTGCATAAACTATATGTGTGCAAAGCAATCTAGATTAGCAATGAAGGATCACACTCCTAGGTGGTTAAACCAAATATCGGGGCGCTAGCTCTGATACCAATTGAAAGTATACCTAGAGGGTTGAATAGGTGTACAAGCAAATCTAGTGCAAATGATGCAAAATTTAAAACTAAATTGCTAACACACAATGTGTAACCAAGAGTAAGCGTGAATTCCCTGTGAAGGGCTCTGAAACTACTCCTCGAGATTCCTCTAAACTAAGACTTGAGGTGCTTTAAAAGCTCTCTTGGTTGAACACAAGTGTGGGCACACAAACTATATCTAGTATGTATATGATATGAGCAATGTAAAGCAATGTAAGATATAAGAGAGAGTTGAGAGATAGTGGATCAACGTAAACTCCGGGATATGTTTCGAGGTTCGAACCACTGCTCTACGTCCCCACCTTCACACAGAAAGATTTTCACTATGTCCACACAGGATCTTCCACAAAGGGACCTCTACCGAGTAATTACAATAACAAATCGGGAGTACACAACTCCACTCTCTTTCTCCTCTATACAAGAGGAAGGCACAAAGCCTAGCACAAAGCAAAGAAAGAAAATACAACTTAGTGATCACTAAGATCACAAACAATTTTTGGTGATCACAAATGATCACAAACAATAGCCTCTCACAAACAAGATCCTAGAAGTTAGATAAGCAATTAAGAGCTCAAGTATGTGAGTGCACAAAGCTTTTGAAAAAGAAAACACAAAGAAAATGCTTGAAAAAAACTCTTGAATTGATAGAGAAATGAAGAACAAAACTAGGATTCCCAAAAACTTGATTTTCTTTGATTTTTCCAAAATTTTGAAAACAATAAAGATAAAATTTTGAAGCTCTAAAACTTATTTAAAAACTTGCTGATGGGAAAAAATTGCTCTTGAAAATCTTAGTTAAATTTGGCCTCAAAGGACCCATAATTATAGGGTCTAAAAATATAGCTGTTGGGATCCAGAACATGTCAGAAATGACTTGTCGGTCGACCGCCAACGGTCGAATTTGAGAATCATTACTAACTTAGGAAAATCAACTTTGCATTTGAGAGTCTGTTTCGGTTCAAGAGTTGAGTCCAAATCAAAGAATTGAAATTCACATTCTTCTCCCATCAATAGAATGTGACTATCCAAATTTGGTGATTCAATTTCTAAATCTATAGGTATGGGAATAAATGTCAGCTTCAGAAATTGGTCCAAATTGGGTAATGATATCGGAGTCAACATAAAGTCGAAAATGAAAATTGAATCACAAGGTTGGGGATCAGGGTCACATTCACATTTAAGTTCAATCTCATTGAATGAAAATTTGCCAATTTGTCCAAGGTTTGGATTGGTCAAGTTCAAATTTGTGTGATGAAATTGAGTCTTGATCAAAGTCTCCAAGACACCAAGATTATTCGTTCCTATCAATATGGCTAGGGCAATCTGGAATGGTCGAATATGTGTTAGATAGAGTTTTCTCATTCCCATCTTCCACTGTGTTGATATAACGACTCATTTGTGCTTCTAGCCTATTAATAGATTGAAAAAAATTATTTCAGACTGAATTAGGCTTTTCATACTCTTATCTGAGTCCATAAATTCTTTTTCTTGTTGTGGGACTTGGAACAAAGAGTAAGGATCTTAAATTTGGGAGTCTTGTGGGAATTGTGAATCCATCAATTTCAGCTTTTGTTCTTGGAACTCAGTTATGACTTCTATACTTTTCATACCCTCAGATTTTTCTTCTATTAGTTGATCATGACTAAAAAAATTATAGGCTGAATATTGGAATAGCAGTTGATAAAATGACTCGGGGGAGTTGCATCCCTATTGACTCTGTGAAGAGTAGTGATAATTATTCCAGTCTTGTTCATAGTATTGAGATTGGGGCATATATTGATTCGGATAAGACCAATCCAGCACACTTGGTTGGTTAAAGTTATGATATGTAGGGTTGATAATATCTGAGTTAAAAGAGGTCGGGGTGTAATATGAATTACCATTAAAATTTAAAAAATTATTGTTATAAGCCATATCACACAAGAAATATCAAAAACAAATACAGAAAACAAATAAACAAACAAAATAAAAAAATCTATCCTAAGTTAGGGTAGACCTTAGACCTACACGACTCCTAACTGGTTAGACTATCCACAGGGGGTATATTGACCACAAGTTAATCATCCAGGTAGAGGCAAGACCAGTGGGAGCTATCTGTGCCTATGCACCGGGCCTAATTATGTCTGTAAGATCCCTAGTTGTAATACTGTATTTTATTTTCTCAAAGTATTCATTTTGATCTACTGATTATTTTGTTAGTAGTGGTTGTTACTATTACTAATTTATTTCGGGTATTATTATTAATTTGCTAGTATTATTATTATTACTACTTGTTTTACTAGTAGTTGTTATTAATATTGATGATTATCATTATTAGTGTTGCTATTATTATTGTAATTAGTATTGCTAATTATGATTGGTGTTAGTATTATTCATTATTTTAATATTAATATTAATATTAGTACTAATCATTGTTATTATTGTGTTTTCTTCGATTAGCCTCTTATTCCTTACCTATTTGGATCCTACCCGTTAACCCATACCCGTTGTCACATTCCATACTCACATCCACTAGGTTATCTCTCTACCCATACCCAATAGCAAAACCCATTACCCGTACTATATAATCCTAATCCTTAACCTAATCTAACCCAATCCCCATGATCCGAAACCCGTTAACCCATAATCCCAAATCCTAACAACCAAATCCAAATCAAATCCTAATTAATCATATCCTAACTAACCTAATCCCTATCAAATCCAATACCCAACCACCCCTCCAACAAGCCGTGGCGCATCACCCTTCTCATAAGCCCAGTGCTGCCGAGTTCCTCCTCCCATGACATACCTTCAAGCAATCACCGATTCTCACCCATTGGTCGCTGCCCCATTTTTCCTACTCTCTCCATTGGCTGAGCTCCACCTGCAGCTCCACCCACCATCCAGCTAGGCCACGGCAGCCCTTCCTTCATGATCAGCCACCCTCCTCTAGCCCGGCTACTCCCATTGGTCGACCTCCGCCGGTGGATTCAGCAGCCCCCAAGTTCAGCTTACCAACAGCAACAACCACCAATGGCGTACCCCTCTGCGCAGCCACTCCGACGGCAGACCAGCGCCCGCCTCTCCAGCAACAGCGGCAGCACAGCACTCCAACAGCAGCCTCGGACAACTCCAGCAGCAGCAGTCCAGCCGAGTCCCTCCCTTGGCCGGATCCCCCTTCGATGTGAGCCCCTGCGCGCGCAGCAGTCCAGCGCAGCAGCCCCGGATCCCCTGCAGATCCGACAAGCCTGCAGGCCATTCCCCATGGCGCGCACCAGCAGCGCAACAACGACCACAACAGTCCGTCGTCGGAGATCGCCCCGGCAGCCCCTCCAATGTGAGTGTATATCTCTCTTCCATCTCTCTCACCCTGTATTTTTGTGTTAGTGTGAACTATTCAACATGTGTATGCTGTTGTTCTCACATGTCCAAATTTGTTGTAACATGACTATGTCCTGCTTGCTTTTTGTTTGAATGGAAATATGTACATAATATTGCAACGAGAATTCCAAGCTTTTCTAAATTATGCTACATGAAGTCCTTCAACTCTGCATCTGTTGCAACCTCTTGTTTTCTCTATGATTAAGCTATAACTGCTTCTTCCTCTCCTGGTGTGTGACTTTCACATGCCAATATTGAGGATTGTTCATACTGTAACCATTTTCAAGTCTATGAAATTTGTATTTGAGAAACTAAGTTCAACCTTTCCTACACCTGCAGATATTTTGTTGTTGATTGCTATAAACAATCCTATTGGCCAATTACTAGTCAAATGATATGCTAACTGAATATCTTGAGGTTCTCATTTATGTCAATTGTTGATTGCAACACGCTGATTGTTGAGAATTGTCCTACTAAATCACATCTAGTCTCTAGTCTTCTCAGTTCCACGTCATACATGATTACCTCACCCTTATCAATCTCATATTCGTAGCTTTGATTAGTAAAGTCTAATGTGCTAAAAATTATGAGGTTGATTGGTGTTAAAAGTAATTTTGTATCATGTGTAATAAAGAGAACAACATGGAATTAATTTAATTGATTTATTTGAGCCGTGATAAATACTGGATGCAATTGCATGTGTTTGTTTATTGGAAGACTTTGGAAATAAAGTTTGGATGATGGGATTATTGTATTTTACCTTTGGATGAATCGAGGGCCTTCAATAAGATGCATGGATGTGTATTAAGTCATATGTACATGTATTTGTGTGGGAATGTGTGTAGGTGTATTTCAGACAATAGGCATGCAGGTAGGATTATTAGTCGACTTGCCCCTTTTATTAGTCGACTCATAGCCCTATTAGTGGACTTGTCATAGTCCTTTAGTCGACTAGGCTTCCCTTTAGAATAATTGATGACTTTCTGTTTGTCGACTGTAACCAACCCCAGTCGACTACCCCATTTCCTATAGTCGACTAATAACCTCCCCAGTCGACTACCCAATTTCCGGTTAGTCGACTAATATCATAAACTAGTCGACTTATTATAGGTATAGTCGACTAGGTGTTTGTCCTGCAGATCATGTACTCTCTGTTTCTGGCTATTGCTCCTGTTAGTCGACTTGCATTTCCTATAGTCGACTAGTACTCCTATACTAGTCGACTTATCATAGCCTTAGTCGACTAGTTTCTGTTCTGAAGGTTGTGTAGCCTCTGTGTTGATCAATACTTATATATGTTAGTCGACTTGCCTTCCCTGTTAGTCGACTAGTACCCTTTATAGTCGACTTATTATATTTGTTAGTCGACTAACCCTTATCCTAGTCGACTTGCTCCTTCCCCCTAGTCGACTAACTTTGGTATGACTGCTGTTCTTAGATCTTTTATGGATTGAGGACCTTACCCCTGGGGCTATGATATTGGATATAGATGGATGAATATGATTTTGAGGAATAGATATTGGTTAGAATTGACCTGACCTGATAGATCTTAGATATATATATCTGATATGTTACTTGACTTTGGGATCCTGTGATTGACCTTGATAGAGTGAGAGTGTGTGATAATCTTGATCGGATTGAAATATAAGGATTTGATTATATGTATCAGGACATGTAGTATTTCAGTTATTGAGATTCAAATATATTGATTACTTGAGGATCAAAGTTGATCGTTAGGATGAGAGAATTGATTATTGATTTATGGGACTTGTGATTTCTGTACCAGATTACCTTAATAAGGTTGATGTTTGAGATTCATGAGGATAGCTATTGAGATTATGAGTCGACATATTAGTTATAGACATTATATCAGTAGATGTGATCTTGATCAATTTAATATGAGATTGTATAATGACTAGAGGTGTTTAGACTGTTATTGTATGGATTCATATTATTGAAAGTTACTGGGAAAATATTGTTAGACCGTAACACTTTCATTGTTCTATTGTTCTACCGTTTATACGGTAATACTGTTCACATTGTTATTGTTACATTGATATTGTTACTGTCACCGTATCATCCCAGAAATTGAAATAACATGGATATTGATTGTTATAAATAATAATGTAAATTGACAACTTACACCGGGATTGGGAAAATTGATGGAGGAGACAGCGTCTGTATTTTAGGTGGACCTAGGATACAGGTTGCGCAGCCGAGATACGGTTCCACTGCAGGGTTCCGGGGGATGACTGACATCCCGTATTGTTCATTGTTGTCATTATTATTGACACATTGTTATTGACTACCTAGCGGTAGGACCTGGTTCAGCGCCAGGTGATTGGGCCGTGGTTCCGGGTATGTACGGAACCCATCTAAAACTTGGACAATGTCTCTTCTATTAATTTCAATAAATTTAGGATATCGATTGACACGTGTAGTAGGCGTAGTAGGGGATGCGTCTATTACAAGTGGCAATTGGTGTTCGCTGACATAATAAATGACAATGAACTGTTATAATGTATTGTGACTGATTATAATCACTTGGCTGTGTATATATATAACTATGATAAACATATGACTATAACCATGATCAGATTTATATACCAGATTAGTGACATTGTAAGGATTCACATGTAGACATCAGTTGTTTATTTACAGTTGTGATTGTTGTCTTATATCTTTATTCATGTTGTTATCAGATATACTACAGTTCAGTTATTTATCATGTTATTTAGTTTCTTATATCTGCAGTTGTTCTTGTTATTACTTTATGTACATTGTTTATATGCACGAGCTTTTCCTTTACACACACACTCACCAGGTCGCTTTCTGACGACCCTGGATTTGCACGTCCAGATATTGGACGGTTGTTTCTATTGTGCAGGTGTTCGATGAGACTGTACGCTTTGCGAGCACTGGACGCTCTTTCTTTTGATTATGGTATTCTTGCATTTTCTTATTCCTGCTATTATTCTTTGATTCATGTATATCATACTTGGCTTCTTTCATTCCTTATTTCATCTGGGATCATGTGTAGACTTTATATGTAATATTGCAGTGATTGTTAATATTATGGTTCTGATCTATAACTTGTTCAGGTTAATTTAGGCTTAACGTGTATATGTGGGGTATTTTTCTCGCGTATATACGTCGCCGACTCTCGTCGCGACTCCGTTTCCGCGTATTTTGGGAAGTGGGGCGTGACAGGGTTTTTGTGGTATCAAAGCCAGGTTCGACATAAAAAGAGGACCTAGTTCATACCAGTAACTTGAAACAAGTTATATTTACACTGTAATATACATATCTATCTATACGATGACATTGACTCCATTTGAAATTGATCGTTCTCTCTTTTGGAACCATCCCTTGATCTTTTGATATCTCTGAATTCAACTCTTCTTCTAAGGTGATCTTGGTCCTATCTTGATTCTTATTGTTCCTTTCGTTTCTATTTTCTCTGCTTTTATCCCCTGAGTTTGATCGCTCCAAGTTAAACTGGTAGCAGAGATCAGAGCGCGCAGCGGAATCGCGGTGTCCCAGCGAGGCGACATGGAAGCTTATTTGTTTCCTCCCTGTATTTTGACTCTTTTATCATTCCCTACGTTATTGAAATTTCGAGGACGAAATTTTTATAAGGCGGGTAGAATGTAAGATCCCTAGTTGTAATACTATATTTTATTTTCTCAAAGTATTCATTTTGATCTACTGATTATTTTGTTAGTAGTGGTTGTTACTATTACTAATTTATTTCGGGCATTATTGTTAATTTGCTAGTATTATTATTATTATTACTACTTGTTGTACTAGTAGTTGTTATTAATGTAATACCCCGTTCCCGGAATACGTACTTAGTTGCGTATTCAGTTTTTCGATCGTATTTTTCGATTTACTTCCTGTATTTGACCAATTTCAGTTTTAAAAATCATTATCCAATATTATATATTTTCTATGATTTTCTGGAATTTTCCTGAATTTAATTAAATATTTTCAAAACCGGTGTCGACCAGTGCCGCTGATCGATTCTCGGATTTTTAATTCACAAACAGTTAGGAATTTCTAAAAGGTCCTTTAGACTTTATTTCTTAGAATCATATTTTCTATCTAAATACTTTTTCTGAGAATTTTATGAATTTATGAAAATTCCAACGGAGTCGGTAGATAACTGATTCCGGGATTTTTAGTTTTAAAACTATAAATTATTTCTTCAAACGAATTTCACCATGAGTCTTAAAATATTATTCTTGATTTTTGGTAAAATTTTCGGGTCGTTCTGAGATACTTGAATTTCGGACGATTTCGGTATTTTCCGAAATGTTTTCCGCATCTTCGACTTAAACCTGGAAATTTGTCTTTTCAACATTTTTAAATTTTAAGCCAAAGAAAATATCTTTCCTTTTTATAATTCTTTTCCTTTTCCCTTTTTCTTGATTTTCCTTTACTTCCTTCACAAGCCTCAAAATTTTCCAATTTTTCAATAATTCCACTTTCTCCAAAATTCCACCAACTCCCACCTACTTCCTCATTTAATGCATCTCTTACTCTCTCTCTCCCATGGCCAGCCAAGTGGCCAAGTGAGGGACACCTCACCCTCTCCTATTTGCAATAAACCCCCTCTCAATTACATTATTTGCAACTCCTTTACAAAATCTAAAACCTATATAAACATTTCCTTTACATTTCTTTTCCTTTTTCTTCATTTCACCAAAGTATTAGCCTTCACCATTTCCCTCTCCATCTCAACTTCAACCACCTACTTCCAAAACAACACCACAAGATCATCATCTCCACCTCAAGCAACCATTTTGGAACTTGGATCGTAGCTTTCTTCGCCGCCAAAGATCACCTTGGTGCTATTCGTCGACAACGACCCTTTCGATCGCATAAAACGTCGATTGATCACTCCTAGTGAGTATTTTTACTCACCAAGACTTGTAAACTTCCTAGTATACTTATATTTCCACATCTTGTACACTTGTGCCTTCAAAATCATATTTTTGACCTTCAAATTCGACCAGCAAATTCTGTTCTGTACGCTATTTTCAGGCCACGATTAGTCGACTGGACCTAGGGATTAGTCGACTAATCCATCTAGTTGAACCATAACCTTTTTCTAAAACTCAGTTTTAGTCGACTTACCCTGGTTATTAGTCGACTAACCTTTTCTGGAAATAAACCTCAACTCTCTGGAAATCACTGTTAGTCGACTACCCCTTTTGCCCTAGTCGACTAACTTTCCCTGAACCAGAAACTCAACTCTCTGTATCTCAGATTTAGTCGACTTACGTATCTGTTAGTCGACTTGAGTTCACTGTTAGTCGACTACCCTTTTTCCCTAGTCGACTAACTTTCCCTGAAACAGAATCTCAACTCTCTGGAACCCAGTTTTAGTCGACTAATTCAGACTGTTAGTCGACTAGAGACCACTATTAGTCGACTAACCCTTCCACCTAGTCGACTAATTTAGGCTGTTTATTATAGTTGATTTCTTTTCTGAAATTTGATCTTACCCTTGATACATGTGTGATATGTTATTCTTGTTTATGCTTCATGACTGATACTTCATGACCTATTACTTGATGGATGTTACCTCTTGTTACTTCATGGCTTGTTATTGTATATTCTCATTTCATAGCTTGTTAACTAATGAATATCACCACTTATCATGCTATCTCTTAACACCAAGTATGATACACTTGACTTTTGTATAAAATGGACCAACTTACATGTGGGTCGGGGGAAACATGCGGATATCGATATTTGTTCGTGTTTACAGTGGTATTAGGTATATTGTACAATCATATTTCCGGTCTGACCTGAGGGCCTCCAGGGGACCGAGGGGAGTGCTTGCTCCCTCCTTACTGGTACCATCATGATAAGGGCATACATAAGTCCCTCCTGTTAGCCTAGCGGCTGGCTTCCGTCACCAAGCAACGGAACAATCCTGGACCGTTATCCCGGGCATGTACGGGATCCACTGTAAACATAGTTCGTTGATAATCCCGCTAGTTTCCAATAACAACCTTGTTTTACTAGGATATGGATCTATGTGCGCTGGGACGCTGGTTTACATAGCTAGATATCACAGTGAGACAAGTAATAGTAATAATAGATTTTCACTGTGTATCCATTGCATTATGACTTTATCTCTTTATGCTTCCATTACCTGTTAGTTGATGTTTGTTTTACTGCTCCATCTTTCTTATACTTGTCTTTTAGCCATTTGGCTGTAGCCTATTCATTGTTGGGAGGTCCTGACTCCCTTGGATTTGTATGTTCAGGTTCCGAAGCTTGGATCGAAGTGGAGCCATCCACAGAAGATCGAGCTTTCTTTAGTGAGCAGGCCGATTAGCTCCAGTCCTTGTGCCAGATCTCTCTTTTTGACTCACGGGATCTTCATCCTACTCGTGAGCATTTTGTGTTTATATTGTATCTTTTGCTTTTGAACTTGGTTGTGATAAAAGATACATGTAATGTGTAATATTTTATCATATTTTGTGATGACTTGTACTTGTACTTTTATGTTGGCATATGTATGGATATCACGCTTTGTCGTGTACTCTGATCTTTGTTGTACTAAATGCTTAGCGTATATACTTGGGGGCACTTTCCGACCTACGTATGTACGTCGCAGTGACGCCTCCGCATTCGTGGAATCGGGGCGTTACAGGTTGGTATCAGAGCCTAGGCTCTCACACCTATAGTACAATCAAGTAGCAAATTAATGAAATTTGCTATTGCCAACTACAATGTACAAAGTTATCTAGTCCTTCTTGATCCCTTCTTGATTCCTTCCCTTGTGTCCTAAACTCCTTCCATTTTTCCAATTCCAGTTATCTTATCCCAATTCGGTATGGAGAGAAGGACGGGTCGTAGCAACTCTGGACAAACATCAAATGGACCCACGGGAGAGAATGTCGATATTCTGAGGGTCATCCAGACAATGATGGAGAATCAGCAACAACAGACGGAACTTCTCCGGCAAGAGTTAGCAGCTCCAAAGGAACAGAGGCCGGGAAATATTTCAGACTTCAGACGGCTGCAGCCAGCCATATTTACGGGTGAAGAGAAACCCCTGGATGCAGAGCAATGGCTGACAGATACATCAGATCTGCTGAACGCAGCCCGAGTACCAAAGGAGAACCAAGTGGAGGTCGCCAAGATTCAATTGAAGGATATAGCTAGAACTTGGTGGCTAGCTGAGGAGGCCAGATTGGAGAAGCCTGTCACCTGGGACACATTCTCCAAGAGTTTCTACAGTAGATTCTTCCCTGCCACTGCTCAGAAAGACATGGAGGAGCAGTTCATCAGACTGCAGCAATGGAACAAGTCCGTGGATGAGTATGCCGCGGAGTTTCTCAGACTTAGCCGCTTTGCTCCGTACATGGTGACGGATGAGGAGAAGCGGGCAAGTAGATTCCAGCAGGGCTTGCAGATGGATATCCAAGTCTTCCTAATGCCCCAGCAGCTGAAGACTTATTCAGAAGTTCTCACCATAGCTCGGGAGGTGGAGCGTGGGCTAGAGAAGAAGCAAGTGAACCAGATGAGGAACCAGGCCATGAAGAGGCCATTTCCACCTATGGGAAGAGGAGGCCCATACAGAGCAGCGAAGGTTCAGGCTATGAGGCAACCATTCCGACCAGCTCCTTACCAGGCGGCTCAACCACTTTCTTTCTGCAGTTATTGTCAGAAGCCAGGCCACATTCGACAGACTTGCCGTAGGGCAAATGGATTATGCTTGGTGTGTGGTTCCCGAGACCATTCCATAGAAGCCTGTCCACACAGGAGAATGGGGATAGCCGGCCAAGCTTTGCCAGCACTGCAGGGACCGAATGGACAGAGAGCACTTCCAGGGCCACCGGGATAGAGGAATCAAGGACCGATGATCAGGAGAGTTCCTCCCCCTCCTCCACAGCAAGCTATTCGCCCAGTCCAGAGAGGAGCTAGGACTGCTGCAGGGCGTGGAAGGGGTCGAGCCTTCAATTTGACAGAAGTAGAGGCTGAGACTGCTGAGGAGGTGATAACAGGTAATATCAGGGTGCATTCTAAACCTGTTTTAGCCCTCTTCGATTCAGGTGCTTCACATTGTTTTATCTCAGATCATTTTGTGGCATTGCATTCCATACCTGTTAGATCTTTAGACCACAAATGGGAGATTAGTACAGGGAATGGAGTAGTCATATCTTCTAGAGTTTGTGCTGACTGTCCAGTAGAACTTTGTGATAAGACCTTGGCCATAGATATGCTCGTACTAGACACCAAAGGGTACGACGTAATCTTAGGCATGACCTGGCTCAGTCAATATTATGCAGTTATTGACTGTAGGGAGAAGAAGATTAATTTCAGAATCCCTCTTCAGCCTGAATTCCAATTTAGTGGAGAAGTGAAGTCTACCAAGAGAAAGACTCGGATGACTAGTACAGAGATGCAGAAGGGAATACCAGTGTGGGATGAATTCCCAGAGGTGTTTGCTGAAATCTCAGGACTGCCACCTGAAAGGATGATTGAGTTTTCTATTGATACTGTGCCTGGAGCAGTTCCTATATCCAAGGCTCCGTACAGGATGGCACCGACGGAGTTAGAGATTCTAAAGAAGCAACTGCAGGAATACTCAGACAAGGGATTGATTCGACCAAGTACTTCACCATGGGGAGCTCCAGTATTATTGGCAAATAAGAAGGATGGTGGTAAAAGGCTTTGTATTGATTATAGAGAATTGAACAAAGTTACCATCAAGAACAAGTATCCCTTACCAAGGATTGATGATCTGTTTGATCAGCTTCATGGAGCCCGAGTATTCTCTAAATTAGATTTACAATCGGGTTACCATCAGCTTAGGGTGAGGAAAGAGGATATTCCGAAGACGGCATTCAGGACCCGTTATGGCCACTATGAGTTCTAGTTATGCCTTTCGGAGTCACCAATGCCCCTTCAGTTTTCATGGATTTGATGAACAGAGTGTTCTCGCCCTATTTGGATCAGTTTGTAGTGGTTTTTATAGATGACATCCTGATCTATTCAAAGAGCAACAGGGAGCATGCAGAACACTTGAGGATTGTATTGCGGACTCTCCAGCAGGAGCAGCTTCATGCTAAGAGGAGCAAGTGTGACTTTTGGTTGGACAGTATGGCCTTCCTTGGACACATAGTTTCAGCGGAAGGAATTTCAGTTGATCCTAGCAAAGTCCAGGCAGTGAAGGACTGGCCAATTCCAAAGACGGTGACTGAAATTAAGAGTTTTCTTGGACTAACCGGATATTACAGACGCTTTGTCCAAGATTTCTCTAGGATTGCAGCCCCATTGACCAAGCTCACCCGGAAAGGAGAAAGGTACATATGGACAGAGGAATGTACTGCAGCTTTTGAGCAATTGAAGCAGAGGCTCATTTCAGCTCCAATCTTGAGGACTCCCTCAGGAAGAGGAGGGATGGTCATATTCAGTGATGCATCAGGAAAAGGCCTGGGGTGTGTACTTATGCAACATGATCATGTCATAGCTTATGCATCCAGGCAACTGAAGACTCATGAGCGGAATTACCCAACTCATGACTTGGAGCTAGCAGCTGTTATATTTGCCTTGAAGATCTGGAGGCATTATCTTCTGGGAGATAAGGTGTTGATATACACGGATCACAAGAGCCTCAAGTATATTTTCTCACAGAAGGAATTGAACATGAGGCAGAGGCGGTGGCTGGTGTAAGATCACCGAGAGGGGGGGTGAATAGGTGATGGCTAATCTAATGGTCACTTATGGACAAATAATGCGGAATTAAAACTAAGATGACCAAATTAAAACTTCTTTTAATTAAACACTTATGTATAACTCAAGAGTGTTGCCGAATTCCCCTTGCGAGGCTCTGGACAAGCTCCTCTAGATTCCCCTTGAATGGGTTGAGGTGCCGCGTTGGCTCTCTTGGTTGAATACTAGTGTTAACAAGCAATCCCAAGTAAGTATGTATATCAATTATGAGCACAAGGGAATATATCATGCATATATAAGATGAACACAATAAATTGAATGCAAGATATAAAATAGAGACAAAAAGAGTAAGAGAGCAAGAGTGAGCAATCGCAAACACAAAGGGTTTGTTTCGAGGTTCGAGCACACTTGCTCTACATCCCCGCCTTCGACACACGAAGGATTTCCACTATGTAAGATCCCACCGGATCTCTCCTCGGTGCCGCAACACCTACAAGCTCTCGGACTCCAAAGTCCCCTACACACGCAAGTCCACCGACTCGCCGAGGCCGCACCTCAAACCACCAAGAGTTCACAACCGAACTCTAACCACCAACGAGCACACTTGCCCGTCTCCTCAAATACAAAAGAAATCTCTTTGGTGATCTAACACTTGATCACCAATTACAAGCTCACTACAACACTCTCCTTATAGGATAGATATACAATGGAAGCTCAAGTGTAGTGTGAGAAAAACAAGGAAAGAAAGCTTTGATGGAAAAACACAAGAAATCACTTTTACACTCTCTTGATAAAATCCCTTTTAGATGGGAAGTATTTGCACTCTATTTTGTGGAGAAAACTCTTCTAAAAGTATCAGAAAAACTGGCTCAAGAGTCTCTAAAATCTTCTACCAAAAACAGTTGACAAGACCCCCTTTTATAGGCTGACAGAAAATAGAGCCGTTGGGGTTCTGTCAGAGCTACCGGTCGACCGGTCCGGTCGACCGGCAACGGTCAAAAATCCGACCGTTGCAGCCTCCGGTCGACCGGCCCGGTCGACCGCGCAACTGGAGAAGAGAGAAAACTCTCTGTCGGTCGACCGGCCCGGTCGACCGATATTTCCCGAGAGCCAAGCTCTCTGAAGCGGTCGACCGGTCCGGTCGACCGTTCCCCAGTGCACACAGGCGTGCACGTTGTGCACGTCCGGTCGACCGACCCGGTCGACCGGCCACTGTCAGTTCTGAAAAATCAGAACTGCCAGAACCTGAAAATTTGGGATTTAAGAATAGGTCTTTTTGGCTTAATAAAAATCCCATAAATACTTAGAAATTCTACAAAAATAGTTTTATGATATAGAAACATGCTTGCACAAAATCAAGGCATGTTATTGAAGATTTGACTATTTTTGTAACTTGGAAATATTGGCTCATAATAAAAATTGTTTTTCTAAAACAACATGTTTTTCCAAATTTCCATCAAATACAAAAACAAGATACACTTTAAAGCATAGTGTGTGTGGATATGATCCACTACACAATCAAGATGACATATCTAGTTTTTGACATAAAGCACTAAACTTGGTTTTGAAATATCAACATGTTTTTCAAAACTTTCATCAAATACAAAAACAAGATATACTCTAAAAGCATAGTGTGTATGGATATGATCCACTACACAATCAAGATGAAATATCTAGTTTTTGACAATAGGCTCTAAGCATGGTTTTGGATATAAGATATGTAAACTATGAAATACCAAAATCCAAGATAAATATTTTGTCACAAAGAGAAATCTTTTTCTAAATAAAAATTCCTTTCTAAAAAGAAATCTTAAATGAAAACTTCAATCAAGAGTGTGTGTGTGATTCATACTTGAGCAATCCACCAATCTATTCTATCCTTTACATTTTTATCTAAAACAAATAAAAATCTTATACCTAGACACAAGTCTTCATCCTCTTGAAGTCTTCACTTGAAGGCTTCTCATCTTCTTGACTTGGTCCAAATGCAATCCACCGAGCTCATCTCTAGATGTGATCTTGATGCATAGGCTCGTGAATCAACCGGTGCTAGCTTCCAACTTGACTTTAAATCCTTTGTTGAAGCTCCACACCTACTAAGATCTTGATAAGGAATCTGTCACTAATTAAACACAAGATCATTAGTAATCATAACTTCATGAGTTGATCATCATCAAAACTAGGGTGATAGGCCTTTGGGCCAACAATCTCCCCCTTTTTGATGATGACAAAACTCATGACGTTATATATGCATGGATTAAAGTAAAGCTTCAAAGAAGCTCCCCCTTAACTCATGCATACAAAATAAATAATAAATATGATCATGAAGCACATGAATATGGATGCAAATATGGAGATGCAACAAGCATAAATCAAAATCTTTTTATTCCTATTTGCATAAATCAAAACACATATGCATAAATACAAATCTTAATTCCCCTTAAGTAAGAAGGACAAATACTTCTCCCCCTTAAGCAAGAAAATCATGCATATATATCAAAACAAAAACACAAATACTTCTCCCCCTTTTTGTCAATCATCAACAAAGGGTTCAAAGTAAAATCAAATCAACAAATTTTCTCCCCCTTTATGTCAAAAATAAAGAAGTCAAGGAGGGGCAATACAAATCAAAAATTTTGAATTTTTCTCATCAAAACAAAATCATTAATTCTATTTTATCAAAACAAATTTTGAATTTTCTCTTTGATATCAAATAAAAAATATTGATACCATTTTAAAATCTAATGTATAAGCTTGAAAAATAAGATTTGAATTAAGCTTAGCATTAACAACACATGAAGAATTCGAACTAGTTAAATGAGAGTGTTTATCAACTAGTACGAAATCCTTCTATCAAGGAATAAATCTAAGGATTTTCATGAAATAGCAATGAAACATAAAACACTCAAACACTCTAATCTATAAAGTCCAAATAGTTTCAAAAGAAGTGAGTGTACTAATGTTATGTGAAACATGGCATCATGAAAATGGCAATAAGGTACAATATTCCTTAGAAAATCATAAACATCAAAATTATCTCACATTTTTTTTTTATTAAATCATTGAAAACAAAATCTATATGTCAAGATATATGTATGTTTTGACAATACATGAAATATACATACATATCTCTTAAACTCAAGTGAGTCTATATGAATGGATTTGCATTGAAGGCAAAAGACTCAAGAGTTATACATGTATATTTTAAGGTTTGGCAAAATACACATATACATGAAATAAAAGGCACATGATCATAAATCAAATCCAAAAGGTGAACATAAGTTTAAATATGTATGAATCATCAAAACTAAGCAATACAAGTACATTTCAAGGGTTCAAATAAGCATTTAAGCACACTTACTAATAGATCTTTTGAGGCCCATGATATGTTCAAGTATAAATCCTAGTGTTGACAAAAACTAACATATAAACTAATATTCAAATCATGATGCATTAAATTTTAAGAAAAATTGAATCATGTGACAATCTCAAAAACTATTTGAAGACTACATAACTAGTATAAATTGTTTTTGAAAACTAGTTAAAGATCCTTCAAATATGTCAAATCATATGTTTTTCATGAATGAGACTAAGTACATAAAAAATCCAAGCACTCATAGTCCATAAAGCTCATAAATATATTTTTGAATAAAAGATGAGTGTTCAAAGGTTATGTAAATAGTATTTTCATGAAAGTTGACATTGAAGCTCAAATCACATAGAAATCATTGTTATCAAGACAAAATCATTTTTATTAAAAAAAAAACTACAATCTTCATGGTATATGTATGAATTATACAAATCTAACAATACACATACATATCCCAAAATTGTAAAAGAGTCTATCAAATATTTGCATGAAAGCTAGAGACTCACGGGTATACATGTATATTTATTAGATTTGAATTAAAACACACATATACATGAAGTAAATCATAAAAATTGGCAAAACATGTATAAAGGAGAATCATCAAAACTAGTCTATACAAATACATAAAGTGGATACAAGTGAGCATGAAGTCCAAATATTTAAGAATCAATTGTAGTTCACTATTTGTATATGTATAAATGCAAGTTTTGATACATTCTACATCTAAGCATGTAATTACCACATGAAGCACATAAAATCTTAAAACATGAACATGCTATGAATATTATGGATGAACAAGCATGAACAAAAAAAATAGGAGTTTAGAAATTGTTACCAACTCCAAAGCTCCAAATATGGTGGTCTTTCCTACCAAAATCTCCTTGATAGCAATGCATCCAAAAGTTTGTCCATCATGTCCATTGCATCCGCTACCAAGGTACCATCCCTCTCACGTTTTGAGAGAGCCCTCACCTACATCACAAGCAAAAGGTGGGGTTTTGGTACCCATATTTTCTTGGGTCCTATGGGGTTAGCTTTGTAAGGAACCCAAGCATTTTTATTTTTATCAAAAATAAGAACATTTAACCTTTCATAACAAAATTTTCTTAGATGGCCTTTGCGGCCACAATGTGTACATGTGTACACCTTAGCATACTTATGAGTGGGAGTGTGAGCATGATGTGCATCATAAGCATGGTCATGATGATGATGTGCATGAGTATGAGGAACTTGTTTCTTTTGAAACAAGGATTCCAATCTAGTATGATTGAATGCACATGAGCTCAAATTAGAGCTCAAATTATCAATTTATTTTTCAAATTTTTAATCTCATTTTGATCAATGTGAGCATGAGAAGTATGATGAGATATGGAATCACTTTTCTTTTTCTTTTGTGAAACAAAATCCTTTTCTTTTTCACAAATTTTTCTTTTCAAAGATTTATTTTCTTGAAAAACATCTTCCTTTTGTTTTTCCACCAAATCAATCTTATTTTTCAAAATCATATTTCCTTCACATAAAACATTCAATTTAGACATTAAGGAAATATTCTCATTTTTCAAATCTTCATTTTCTTTTTCTAAGCATGCCATTTTATTTTCTAAAGAATCTTTATCATTAAGCATGGCATCAAAATTCTTTTTCAAAATTTTATTATCTTTTTCTAAACATGCAATGTTACTTCTAAAAGAGTCATGTTCTATATGCATGCAATCAAGTTCCTTTTTCAAATTTTTATTTTTCTTTTTAATTATGTCATATCTCTCAAGCAATAATTGGCATAAAGAATTTAGCTCATCATATGACATAGTAGCATCCTCATCCTCGGATTCGGAAGTTACCTCAAGGGGGTTATCCCCTTGGACCATGTAGCACGTGTTGGAGGTGTCGCTTCCAACATCCGAATCGCTCCCGGCATAATATAGATCCTTTTCGCCAAGGGAGGTGATGATGTTCCAAGCTACAAAAGCCGATTCAATGTTAGAAACCCTAGATAAATAATCATCATTTAGGGTACATTTAAGAGCATGAAGGGCTTTAGCATTAGCCTCAATATTCTTACCATCTATACAATATGCATTATTAGTAGTGGCAAGATAGACATGAATTCCTAAGGCCTTGAGGTACAATGACATCTTAACCTTCCAAGTTTGGATGTTAAGAATATCAAAGGTGGGTGGTGACATGAAGTCCATGGTGAGGTGTGTGTGTACAAAAATATTGTGATTAGCCTAAAAGGAGGATCTTTAACTCTTAGGTTGTTAGACCAAATATCAAGAGCACTAGCTCTGATACCAATTGTAAGATCACCTAGAGGGGGGTGAATAGGTGATGGCTAATCTAATGGTCACTTATGGACAAATAATGCGGAATTAAAACTAAGATGACCAAATTAAAACTTCTTTTAATTAAACACTTATGTATAACTCAAGAGTGTTGCCGAATTCCCCTTGCGAGGCTCTGGACAAGCTCCTCTAGATTCCCCTTGAATGGGTTGAGGTGCCGCGTTGGCTCTCTTGGTTGAATACTAGTGTTAACAAGCAATCCCAAGCAAGTATGTATATCAATTATGAGCACAAGGGAATATATCATGCATATATAAGATGAACACAATAAATTGAATGCAAGATATAAAATAGAGACAAAAAGAGAAAGAGAGCAAGAGTGAGCAATCGCAAACACAAAGGGTTTGTTTCGAGGTTCGAGCACACTTGCTCTACATCCCCGCCTTCGACACACGAAGGATTTCCACTATGTAAGATCCCACCGGATCTCTCCTCGGTGCCGCAACACCTACAAGCTCTCGGACTCCAAAGTCCCTTACACACGCAAGTCCACCGACTCGCCGAGGCCGCACCTCAAACCACCAAGAGTTCACAACCGAACTCTAACCACCAACGAGCACACTTGCCCGTCTCCTCAAATACAAAAGAAATCTCTTTGGTGATCTAACACTTGATCACTAATTACAAGCTCACTACAACACTCTCCTTATAGGATAGATATACAATGGAAGCTCAAGTGTAGTGTGAGAAAAACAAGGAAAGAAAGCTTTGATGGAAAAACACAAGAAATCACTTTTACACTCTCTTGATAAAATCCCTTTTAAATGGGAAGTATTTGCACTCTATTTTGTGGAGAAAACTCTTCTAAAAGTATCAGAAAAACTGGCTCAAGAGTCTCTAAAATCTTCTACCAAAAACAGTTGACAAGACCCCCTTTTATAGGCTGACAGAAAATAGAGCCGTTGGGGTTCTGTCAGAGCTACCGGTCGACCGGTCCGGTCGACCGGCAACGGTCAAAAATCTGACCGTTGCAGCCTCCGGTCGACCGCGCAACTGGAGAAGAGAGAAAACTCTCTATCGGTCGACCGGCCCGGTCGACCGATATTTCCCGAGAGCCAAGCTCTCTGAAGCGGTCGACCGGTCCGGTCGACCGTTCCCCAGTGCACACAGGCGTGCACGTTGTGCACGTCCGGTCGACCGACCCGGTCGACCGGCCACTGTCAGTTCTGAAAAATCAGAACTGCCAGAACCTGAAAATTTGGGATTTAAGAATAGGTCTTTTTGGCTTAATAAAAATCCCATAAATACTTAGAAATTCTACAAAAATAGTTTTATGATATAGAAACATGCTTGCACAAAATCAAGGCATGTTATTGAAGATTTGACTATTTTTGTAACTTAGAAATATTGGCTCATAATAAAAATTGTTTTTCTAAAACAACATGTTTTTCCAAATTTCCATCAAATACAAAAACAAGATACACTTTAAAGCATAGTGTGTGTGGATATGATCCACTACACAATCAAGATGACATATCTAGTTTTTGACATAAAGCACTAAACTTGGTTTTGAAATATCAACATGTTTTTCAAAACTTTCATCAAATACAAAAACAAGATATACTCTAAAAGCATAGTGTGTATGGATATGATCCACTACACAATCAAGATGAAATATCTAGTTTTTGACAATAGGCTCTAAGCATGGTTTTGGATATAAGATATGTAAACTATGAAATACCAAAATCCAAGATAAATATTTTGTCACAAAGAGAAATCTTTTTCTAAATAAAAATTCCTTTCTAAAAAGAAATCTTAAATGAAAACTTTAATCAAGAGTGTGTGTGTGATTCATACTTGAGCAATCCACCAATCTATTCTATCCTTTACATTTTTATCTAAAACAAATAAAAATCTTATACCTAGACATAAGTCTTCATCCTCTTGAAGTCTTCACTTGAAGGCTTCTCATCTTCTTGACTTGGTCCAAATGCAATCCACCGAGCTCATCTCTAGATGTGATCTTGATGCATAGGCTCGTGAATCAACCGGTGCTAGCTTCCAACTTGACTTTAAATCCTTTGTTGAAGCTCCACACCTACTAAGATCTTGATAAGGAATCTGTCACTAATTAAACACAAGATCATTAGTAATCATAACTTCATGAGTTGATCATCATCAAAACTAGGGTGATAGGCCTTTGGGCCAACAGCTGGAGCTTATGGCGGACTATGATATAGACTTGCAATATCATCCGGGCAAGGTCAATACAGTTCCAGATGCACTGAGCAGGAAGCCAGAGAGTAGAGTGCTAGTCCAACATACTCAGCAGAAGGAGTTGATTCAAGACATCATCAGATTGGACTTAATGTTGGTACAAGGAGTTGATAAGGCGGGACAGTTCATGACCTTGCAGATTCAGTCAGCATTATTGGATGAGATCAAGAAAGCTCAGAAGGAAGACCCCAGATTGCAGAAATTCCGAGCTCAAGTAGAGGCAGGATTGAGGACTGATATCTGTATTCATCCAGATGGTGCATTATATTTTGGTAGCAGACTTTGTGTTTCCCAAGGAGAAGTTAGACAGAAGATTCTGGCAGAAGCACACAGTTCAGCCTATTCCATACACCCAGGGGGAAACAAGATGTATCAAGACATAAAGAAGCAGTTTTGGTGGAATGCTATGAAAAGGGAGATAGCCCAGTATGTTGCCAAGTGCTTGGTTTGTCAGCAGATAAAGATAGGGCATCAGAGGACAGCTGGACTTCTACAACCTTTACCGATACCTGAGTGGAAGTGGGAGCACATCACCATGGATTTTGTCACGGCATTGCCTCGCAGTCCTAAAGGTAATAATGCTGTGTGGGTAATCATTGATCGCTTCACCAAATCAGCTCACTTCATACCATTCAGGGTAGGTCAGTCAACAGAGGTTCTGGCAGACAAGTACATGAAGGAGATAGTTCGTCTGCATGGAGTTTCAGTTAGTATTGTATCAGACAGAGACACCAGATTCAGATCTCATTTCTGGGAAAGCCTCCAAGAAAGTCTAGGGACTCGTCTGAAATTCAGTACTTCATATCATCCTCAGACAGACGGACAATCTGAAAGGACTATCCAGATTCTTGAAGATATATTGCGGGCCTGCATGATTGAATTCCAGGGATCATGGGAAGACCATCTTCACTTGGCTGAATTTTCTTATAATAACAGCTATCAGGCAAGTATCAAGATGGCACCTTTTGAAGCATTGTATGGTAGGAAGTGTAGGTCACCGATTTGTTGGGATGAAGTCGGTGAGAGGAGACTTTTGGGACCAGAGATCCTGATTCAGACAACAGATAAAGTCAGGATTATCAGAGATCACCTCAGGGCAGCACAGAGTCGGCAGAAGAGTTGGGCAGACACACTGAGAAGGCCATTGGAATTCCAGACAGGGGATCATGTGTTTTTGAAGATATCACCTACAAAGGGAGTAATCCGGTTCGGTACTCGTGGAAAGCTTAGTCCGAGATATATCGGCCCATTCGAGATCTTGGACCGAGTGGGAGATGTGTCTTACAGGTTGGCGTTACCGCCATCTTTGGACGGAGTTCACAATGTATTCCACGTATCACAGCTGAGGAAGTATGTGAAGGATGATAGTCATATCCTGGATCACTCCGAACTGGAACTACAACCGGATTTGTCTTATCAAGAGCAGCCGATGGCCATATTGGATAAGAGTGTTAAGATACTGAAGAATAAGGCTATACCATTAGTGTTGGTGTCTTGGAACAGGCATGCGCCAGGAGAGGCCACGTGGGAACGAGAGGATGTTATCCGTGAGCGTTATCCGCAACTCTTCACATCTTGATTGGTAAAACTCTTTCTTCTCATCCTTCCTTATTGCTGCCTTTCACTTCCTGTTATCCTTCTTTACCGTCACCTTTCACTTTATGAAATTTCGAGGACGAAATTTTTGTAAGGTGGATGGATTGTAATACCCCGTTCCCGGAATACGTACTTAGTTGCGTATTCAGTTTTTCGATCGTATTTTTCGATTTACTTCCTGTATTTGACCGATTTCAGTTTTAAAAATCATTTTCCAATATTATATATTTTCTATGATTTTCTGGAATTTTCCTGAATTTAATTAAATATTTTCAAAACCGGTGTCGACCAGTGCCGCTGATCGATTCTTGGATTTTTAATTCACAAACAGTTAGGAATTTCTAGAAGGTCCTTTAGACTTTATTTTTTAGAATCATATTTTCTATCTAAATACTTTTTCTGAGAATTTTATGAATTTATGAAAATTCCAACGGAGTCGGTAGATAACTGATTCCGGGATTTTTAATTTTAAAACTATAAATTATTTCTTCAAACGAATTTCACCATGAGTCTTAAAATATTATTCTTGATTTTTGGTAAAATTTTCGGGTCGTTCCGAGATACTTGAATTTCGGACGATTTCGGTATTTTCCGAAATGTTTTCCGCATCTTCGACTTAAACCTGGAAATTTGTCTTTTCAACATTTTTAAATTTTAAGCCAAAGAAAATATCTTTCCTTTTTATAATTCTTTTCCTTTTCCCTTTTTCTTGATTTTCCTTTACTTCCTTCACAAGCCTCAAATTTTCCAATTTTTCAATAATTCCACTTTCTCCAAAATTCCACCAACTCCCACCTACTTCCTCATTTAATGCATCTCTTACTCTCTCTCTCCCATGGCCAGCCAAGTGGCCAAGTGAGGGACACCTCACCCTCTCCTATTTGCAATAAACCCCCTCTCAATTACATTATTTGCAACTCCTTTACAAAATCTAAAACCTATATAAACATTTCCTTTACATTTCTTTTCCTTTTTCTTCATTTCACCAAAGTATTAGCCTTCACCATTTCCCTCTCCATCTCAACTTCAACCACCTACTTCCAAAACAACACCACAAGATCATCATCTCCACCTCAAGCAACCATTTTGGAACTTGGATCGTAGCTTTCTTCGCCGCCAAAGATCACCTTGGTGCTATTCGTCGACAACGACCCTTTCGATCGCATAAAACGTCGATTGATCACTCCTAGTGAGTATTTTTACTCACCAAGACTTGTAAACTTCCTAGTATACTTGTATTTCCACATCTTGTACACTTGTGCCTTCAAAATCATATTTTTGACCTTCAAATTCGACCAGCAAATTCTGTTCTGTACGCTATTTTCAGGCCACGATTAGTGGACTGGACCTAGGGATTAGTCGACTAATCCATCTAGTTGAACCATAACCTTTTTCTAAAACTCAGTTTTAGTCGACTTACCCTGGTTATTAGTCTACTAACCTTTTCTGGAAATAAACCTCAACTCTCTGGAAATCACTGTTAGTCGACTACCCCTTTTGCCCTAGTCGACTAACTTTCCCTGAACCAGAAACTCAACTCTCTGTATCTCAGATTTAGTCGACTTACGTATCTGTTAGTCGACTTGAGTTCACTGTTAGTCGACTACCCTTTTTCCCTAGTCGACTAACTTTCCCTGAAACAGAATCTCAACTCTCTGGAACCCAGTTTTAGTCGACTAATTCAGACTGTTAGTCGACTAGAGACCACTATTAGTCGACTAACCCTTCCACCTAGTCGACTAATTTAGGCTGTTTATTATAGTTGATTTTTTTTCTGAAATTTGATCTTACCCTTGATACATGTGTGATATGTTATTCTTGTTTATGCTTCATGACTGATACTTCATGACCTATTACTTGATGGATGTTACCTCTTGTTACTTCATGGCTTGTTATTGTATATTCTCATTTCATAGCTTGTTAACTAATGAATATCACCACTTATCATGCTATCTCTTAACACCAAGTATGATACACTTGACTTTTGTATAAAATGGACCAACTTACATGTGGGTCGGGGGAAACATGCGGATATCGATATGTGTTCGTGTTTACAGTGGTATTAGGTATATTGTACAATCATATTTCCGGTCTGACCTGAGGGCCTCCAGGGGACCGAGGGGAGTGCTTGCTCCCTCCTTACTGGTACCATCATGATAAGGGCATACATAAGTCCCTCCTGTTAGCCTAGCGGCTGGCTTCCGTCACCAAGCAACGGAACAATCCTGGACCGTTATCCCGGGCATGTACGGGATCCA
Organism: Agave tequilana; assembly: GCA_038442645.1. NCBI lineage: Eukaryota > Viridiplantae > Streptophyta > Magnoliopsida > Asparagales > Asparagaceae > Agave > Agave tequilana. The sequence goes on along the minus strand of JAVJIF010008279.1, from coordinate 56,138 downwards.
CTGTAAACATAGTTCGTTGATAATCCCGCTAGTTTCTAATAACAATCTTGTTTTACTAGGATATGGATCTATGTGCGCTGGGACGCTGATTTACATAGCTAGATATCACAGTGAGACAAGTAATAGTAATAATAGATTTTCACTGTGTATCCATTGCATTATGACTTTATCTCTTTATGCTTCCATTACCTGTTAGTTGATGTTTGTTTTACTGCTCCATCTTTCTTATACTTGTCTTTTAGCCATTTGGCTGTAGCCTATTCATTGTTGGGAGGTCCTGACTCCCTTGGATTTGTATGTTCAGGTTCCGAAGCTTGGATCGAAGTGGAGCCATCCACAGAAGATCGAGCTTTCTTTAGTGAGCAGGCCGATTAGCTCCAGTCCTTGTGCCAGATCTCTCTTTTTGACTCACGGGATCTTCATCCTACTCGTGAGCATTTTGTGTTTATATTGTATCTTTTGCTTTTGAACTTGGTTGTGATAAAAGATACATGTAATGTGTAATATTTTATCATATTTTGTGATGACTTGTACTTGTACTTTTATGTTGGCATATGTATGGATATCACGCTTTGTCGTGTACTCTGATCTTTGTTGTACTAAATGCTTAGCGTATATACTTGGGGGCACTTTCCGACCTACGTATATACGTCGCAGTGACGTCTCCGCATTCGTGGAATCGGGGCGTTACAATTAATATTGATGATTACCATTATTAGTGTTGCTATTATTATTGTAATTAGTATTGCTAATTATGATTGGTGTTAGTATTATTCATTATTTTAATATTAATATTAATATTAGTACTAATCATTGTTATTATTGTGTTTTCTTCGATTAGCCTCTTATTCCTTACCTATTTGGATCCTACCCGTTAACCCATACCCGTTGTCACATTCCATACCCACATCCACTAGGTTATCTCTCTACCCATACCCAATAGCAAAACCCATTACCCGTTCTATATAATCCTAATCCTTAACCTAATCTAACCCAATCCCCATGATCCGAAACCCGTTAACCCATAATCCCAAATCCTAACAACCAAATCTAAATTAAATCCTAATTAATCATATCCTAACTAACCTAATCCCTATCAAATCCAATACCCAACCACCCCTCCAACAGGCCATGGTGCATCACCCTTCTCATCAGCCCAGTGCTGCCGAGTTCCTCCTCCCATGACATACCTTCAAGCAATCACCAATTCTCACCCATTGGTCGCTGCCCCATTTTTCCTACTCTCTCCATTGGCTGAGCTCCACCTGCAGCTCCACCCACCATCCAGCTAGGCCACGACAACCCTTCCTTCAAGATCAGCCACCCTCCTCTAACCCGGCTGCTCCCATTGGTCGGCCTCCGCCGGTGGATTCAGCAGCCCCCAAGTTCAGCTTACCAACAGCAACAACCACCAATGGCGCACCCCTCTGCGCAGCCACTCCGACGGCAGACCAGCGCCCGCCTCTCCAGCAACAGCGGCAGCACAGCACTCCAACAGTAGCCTCGGACAACTCCAGCAGCAGCAGTCCAGCCGAGTCCCTCCCTTGGCCGGATCCCCCTTCAATGTGAGCCCCTGCGCGCGCAGCAGTCCAACGCAACAGCCCCGGATCCCCTGCAGATCCGACCGCCTGCAGGCCATTCCCTATGGCGCGCACCAGCAGCGCAACAACGACCACAATAGCCCGTCGTCGGAGATCGCCCCGGCAGCCCCTCCAATGTGAGTGTATATCTCTCTTCCATCTCTCTCACCCTGTATTTTTGTGTTAGTGTGAACTATTCAACATGTGTATGCTGTTGTTCTCACATGTCCAAACTTGTTGTAACATGACTATGTCCTGCTTGCTTTTTGTTTGAATGGAAATATGTACATAATATTGCAACGAGAATTCCAAGCTTTTCTAAATTATGCTACATGAAGTCCTTCAACTCTGCATCTGTTGCAACCTCTTGTTTTCTCTACGATTAAGCTGTAACTGCTTCTTCCTCTCCTGGTGTGTGACTTTCACATGCCAATATTGAGGATTGTTCATACTGTAACCATTTTCAAGTCTATGAAATTTGTATTTGAGAAACTAAGTTCAACCTTTCCTACACCTGTAGATATTTTGTTGTTGATTGCTATAAACAATCCTATTGGCCAATTACTAGTCAAATGATATGCTAACTGAATATCTTGAGGTTCTATTTATGTCAATTGTTGATTGCAAGACGCTGATTGTTGAGAATTGTCCTACTAAATCACATCTAATCTCTAGTCTTCTCAGTTCCACGTCATACATGATTACCTCACCCTTATCAATCTCATATTCGTAGCTTTGATTAGTAAAGTCTAATGTGCTAAAAATTATGAGGTTGATTGGTGTTAAAAGTAATTTTGTATCATGTGTAATAAAGAGAACAACATGAAATTAATTTAATTGATTTATTTGAGCCGTGATAAATACTGGATGCAATTGCATGTGTTTGTTTATTGGAAGACTTTGGAAATAAAGTTTGGATGATGGGATTATTGTATTTTACCTTTGGATGAATCGAGGGCCTTCAATAAGCATGGATGTGTATTAAGTCATATGTACATGTATTTGTGTGGGAATGTGTGTAGGTGTATTTCAGACAATAGGCATGCAGGTAGGATTATTAGTCGACTTGCCCCTTTTATTAGTCGACTCATAGCCCTATTAGTGGACTTGTCATAGTCCTTTAGTCGACTAGGCTTCCCTTTAGAATAATTGATGACTTTCTGTTTGTCGACTGTAACCAACCCCAGTCGACTATCCCATTTCCTATAGTCGACTAATAACCTCCCCAGTCGACTACCCCATTTCCTATTAGTCGACTAATATCATAAACTAGTCGACTTATTATAGGTATAGTCGACTAGGTGTTTGTCCTGCAGATCATGTACTCTTTGTTTCTGGCTATTACTCCTGTTAGTCGACTTGCATTTCCTATAGTCGACTAGTACTCCTATACTAGTCGACTTATCATAGCCTTAGTCGACTAGTTTCTGTTCTAAAGGTTGTGTAGCCTCTGTGTTGATCAATACTTATAAATGTTAGTCGACTTGCCTTCCATGTTAGTCGACTAGTACCCTTTATAGTCGACTTATTATATTTGTTAGTCGACTAACCCTTATCCTAGTCGACTTGCTCCTTCCCCTAGTCGACTAACTTTGGTATGACTGCTGTTCTTAGATCTTTTATGGATTGAGGACCTTACCCCTGGGGCTATGATATTGGATATAGATGGATGAATATGATTTTGAGGAATAGATATTGGTTAGAATTGACCTGACCTGATAGATCTTAGATATATATATCTGATATGTTACTTGACTTTGAGATCCTGTGATTGACCTTGATAGAGTGAGAGTGTGTGATAATCTTGATCGGATTGAAATATAAGGATTTAATTATATGTATCAGGACATGTAGTATTTCAGTTATTGAGATTCAAATATATCGATGACTTGAGGATCAAAGTTGATCGTTAGGATGAGAGAATTGATTATTGATTTATGGGACTTGTGATTTCTGTACCAGATTACCTTAATAAGGTTGATGTTTGAGGTTCATGAGGATAGCTATTGAGATTATGAGTCGACAGATTAGTTATAGACATTATATCAGTGGATGTGATCTTGATCAGTTTAATATGAGATTGTATAATGACTAGAGGTGTTTAGACTGTTATTGTATGGATTCATGTTATTGAAAGTTACTGGGAAAATATTGTTAGACCGTAACACTTTTATTGTTCTATTGTTCTACCGTTTATACAGTAATACTGTTCACATTGTTATTGTTACATTGATATTGTTACTGTCACCGTATCGTCCCAGAAATCGAAATAACATGGATATTGATTGTTATAAATAATAATGTAAATTGACAACTTACACCGGGATTGGGAAAATTGATGGAGGAGACAGCGTCTGTATTTTGGGTGGACCTAGGATACAGGTTGCGCAGCCGAGATACGGTTCCATTCCGGGGGATGACTGACATCCCGTATTGTTCATTGTTGTCATTATTATTGACACATTATTATTTTTATTGTTATTGACTACCTAGCGGTAGGACCTGGTTCAGCGCCAGGTGATTGGGCCGTGGTTCCGGGTATGTACGGAACCCACCTAAAGCATGGATAATGTCTCTTCTATTAATTTCAATAAATTTAGTATATCGATTGACACGTGTAGTAGGCGTAGTATGGGATGCGTCTATTACAGGTGGCAATTGGTGTTCGCTGACATAATAAATGACATTGAACTGTTATAATGTATTGTGACTGACTATAATCACTTGGCTGTGTATATATATAACTATGATAGACATATGATTATAACCATGACCAGATTTATATACCAGATTAGTGACATTGTTAGGATTCATATGTAGACATCAGTTGTTTATTTACAGTTGTGATAGTTGTCTTATATCTTTATTCATGTTGTTATCAGATATACTACAATTCAGTTATTTATCATGTTATTTAGTTTCTTATATCTGCAGTTGTTCTTGTTATTACTTTATGCACATTGTTTATATGCACGAGTTTTCCCTTTACACACACACTCACCAGGTCGCTTTCTGACGACCCTGGATTTGCACTTCCAAATATTGGACGCTTGTTTCTATTGTGCAGGTGTTCGATGAGACTGTACGCTTTGCGAGCAACTGGACGCTCTTTCTTTTGATTCTGGTATTCTTACATTTTCTTATTCCTGCTATTATTCTTTGATTCATGTATATCACACTTGGCTTCTTTCATTCCTTATTTCATCTGGGATCATGTGTAGACTTTATATATAATATTGCAGTGATCGTTAATATTATGGTTCTGATCTATAACTTGTTCAGGTTAATTTCGGCTTAGCGTTTATATGTTGGGTATCTTCCTCGCGTATATATGTCGCCGACTCTCGTCGCGACTCCGTTTCCGCGTATTTTGGGAAGCGGGACAATGTCAAACCACTGTTCTTCGAGGTTTTGCCTCATCAATCCCCAATCTTTGACACCGATTTGGTAAGAATCAAATTCTAATCAACTTCCCCCTTAGGTCAGGCTCCTATTTGAGTTTGAGATGTCCATCTACTCAGTTTTAGTTAGGCTTGAGTTAGTGAGTGAGGAGATTGTTTGTGGGCTAAGAGAGAATAATGACTTCTCTACCTTATCTTGTTTATAGGGCAAGCCCTTAATTCAGTTTAGTATAGTGTACAAGTATATAAAAAAGTAACACCCAAGAAATATTTCATAAAAGAATGAACCTTATATTAAATGTTATGCACACATATCTTGCCTCGAACACTCATTAACAGTAAATAGAAAATGTAACAAATTAGACATGTGCCCTTAATTCAGTTTAGTACACCGATTTGGCAAGAATCAAATTCTAATCAACTTCCCCCTTAGATCAGTCTCCTATTTAAGTTTGAGATGTCCATCTACTCAGTTTTAGTTAGGGTTGAGTTAGTGAGTGAGGAGATTGTTTGTGGGCTAAGAGAGGGTAATGACTTCCCTACCTTATCTTGTTTATATGACAAGCCCTTAATTCAGTTTAGTACAGTGTACAAGTATATAGAAAAGTAACACTCAAGAAATATTTCATAAAAGAATGAACCTTATATTAAATATTATGCACACATATCTTGCCTCCAGCACTCATTAACAGTAAATAGAAAATGTAACAAATTAGACATGTGGCTAAATGTAAAGTCTAAACTGTAGTAGCATTTAAAATCAACCTTTTACTGTTGAATTAGAAATGTATGTACAATGAGTCAAACAAGAAAATAAATAGCTACAAATATTTAAACTTTGTAATTCAGCCAACATGTAAAAAATATAGGTTAGTAGTTCACTCAGATTGCCACGGGAATGCAGCAAATCTGAGGGCTTCTAGGCTCTGCTTTCTTGACCAGAGTCTAGGGCCATTTATATGTCCACTGCAGCAAAAAAAAATCCTTGTTGTTAAACCTGTACACCAAGAACAGAGAAGAAAGTTAACCAAAAATGTAAATTTAAAAAGAGAGTTACTTACCGTCCCTCCCCGGTAACGGCGCCAAACATTTTTATTGAGTTGGAATCTGCACACAGAAAATATAGAATTTTAGAACTTTTAATAGAAGTGTGCAAGTGCTCAATGCTACCGCTATAGCGAGTGGCTATGCAGGTCGTGATCCACAAGGAGGGATAAGCGATGGAAGCTTTTTGCAAGTTTTCTTTAGTTCACTTGGAATGGTTAAAGTTCTTCTTTTAGTTCTTGAAAAGAAAAGAAAAATAAGTTATGTTAATTTGTGAAGAAAGTGATATATTGAGAAAATGGAGAAAATAGAAAATGACTTTATTAAAATAAAAGAGTTGGGAGATAGTAGTGATCTAAATTAAAGGATTAAAAAAAGAAAGAAAAGCTAAAAGAAATACTTACATTCTTTGACTGATGACTTACCTTGGATCGTTGGCACGTTTACCTTACTTCAGAGGCGATCAACGATAATCCATAAGATCGAGCTCAGTCCCCATTTGCATTACATCATTAAGACGAACAAGAATGAAATGATACGGAATCTTGAGGAGGAGATCATCATCATGAAATATCGGTGGCAAACACACAACAAGGCTATACCGATGCTACTAGAGTCGCTTAGATACTCATCAAAAATCAAAAGAAGAAGTAAAAGAAAATAAGAATAAAGAAGAAAAAGTAACTTTCAATTCAATTAAATAACAAGGAAAGAAAAGATGATTACTTACACTGGTATCACTCTCAGTTCAAGCACATTTCTACTTCCTCCATGAAATTCATCTCTCCTCTTAGTTACATAAAGAAAATAAAAATTACATAGAAAAAAAATCTAAGTTACAGAATAGCCTAACTTCTACTCTCTGCTTGATCGTCCTCTGTACACTGAGAATTTGCAGGTATTTATAGCAAATATAGAATGGGGGAGAGCGTCTGAAGATAGAGGGAGAAAACGCTCCTCCAAATCTTACCAGATAGCCGCGGATTTACGACTTTGGCCGCGGATCTGCGACCTGGATTGGCCACATCCAGGGGGAGGAGATATTTGGTTTGATCCTTTTTCCCTTTTTCCAATTGGATTTTCTGTTTAAGCTTCTGATTTCGACGATATCCTCGTTGATCTTCGATTAATCGATTTGATTCACCAAAATCTGAATTTAAATAACTGGATTTGAGATCATCCTTTTCTAACCAAATAGATCTAGTTTAATTTGACTTTAACTGGTATTTATTTGATTTTATTCTATTTCTTCCATGATTATCTTCTGCAAAATAGACATTTAAGACAAGAAAATTAGCAGATTTATTACACGATAAATGTGGGAGAGTAATGAAAAGAATGCAAAATACGTGTACAATCATGCGCAGAACTCGCCATGTAGGCGGGGTTAAACGACTCAGCTCCTATGCGTCTCCGAGCTGACATGTTAGAGGTTGGTCTTTAAAAATAAATTTGAAGTAGGGCTGTTTTTAAAATTAAATTCAAAATAACACTTTATTCAAAAGTCGCCCTGAAAAAAAAAAAAATATTTTTTCTCTAAGGGCCTGTTTGGTTGGTTGCAAAACTTTGCAAAATGCAAAAAGTTTTGCAACTTTACCATTTACACTTGTTTGTTTCCATTTGCAAAATGTAAAAACTTTTTCCACTTTACAGTTGCTACAGTTAAATTTGTGGTCATTTAATTCTCACTTTTACACTCATATTTTCTCACTTGCAGTTGCTACAGTTAAATTTGTGGTCATTTAATTCTCACTTTTACACTCATATTTTCTCACTTGCAGTTGCTACAGTTAATTTTGTGGTCATGTAACTCTCACTTGTAGTACACCAATTCAAAACAGTTACTTGATAATCAATATATAATTTAATATTTTTAAATTTAATATTTTAAATAGTGTTCAATTTCTTATTTAAGTATTTAATTATTTTATATTTTTAATCTTTAATTTTTTATTGTTTTTAATATTGTTTTAATATTTAATTTTTTACTATTATAATTTACTATTTTTATTTAATATTTTATTTAATATTTTATTATTTTATTAATACTTATTCCATTTTTTATTATTTTATTTAGAGTAAATATTTTATTAATATAACAATATTATACTATAATATAAAATTACTATATATTTAGTTATTTAATTTTTAATATAAAAATTACTTTATTAATATCATAATAATTTTTATTATTATATTAATATTTTATTATGTTAATATTGTAACAAAGTATTTAATTATTTTATATTTTTAATCTTTAATTTTTTATTGTTTTTAATATTGTTTTAATATTTAATATTTTACTATTTTAATTTACTATTTTTATTTAATATTTTATTTAATATTTTTTTATTTTATTAATACTTATTCCATTTTTTATTATTTTATTTAGAGTAAATATTTTATTAATATAACAATATTATACTATAATATAAAATTACTATATATTTAGTTATTTAATTTTTAATATAAAAATTACTTTATTAATATCATAATAATTTTTATTATTATATTAATATTTTATTATGTTAATATTGTAATAATAATTCAGTATAATAATACTTTAATGATAATTTATTATTAAATTATAATTATATTTTACTTTGTTATTTTTATATTTCTATAATATTACAATAATATTATAATAAAATTTATACTATAATAATTTTCAAGTATTTTTAATATTATTACTATATTTTTACTATATTTTATTTCTTTTAACATTTTTTAATATTTATATTTTATTAGTATTCTTAAAATTTTATTAATGTTCTTTAGATTTTCTTAAGATTTTATATCATTTATTTAATTAATATTTTATTAATATTATTATTATAAATAAAATATTAAGATTATTAATTTTTTATCTCAAATTTATTAATACAATTTAATTTGCAATATTAGATTTAATTTAATAATATTTATATTATTTAAATCACTGCTACAGTTAATTTTGTGGTCAACTTTTCCACTTTCACTTTTACATTACCAACCAAACACCGTAAAACACAAAATACTTTACCATTTACACTTTCACTTTACCAACCAAACACCGTAAAACACAATATACTTTTTCATTTACACATCACTTTATCAACCAAACACCGTAAAACACAATATATTTTCACTGCTACAGTTCACTTTTTCCATTCTCATTTTACAACTTACGACTTGCGACGTTTTGCAACGAACCAAACAGGCCCTAAATAAAATAAAAATTCCCCTTGTTAAGATCCCAATAAATCAATGCCTCACAGACAGAAGGAGAAGAAAAGGGGGCGGGAGCGGGGAGAGTTGAACTCTTCTAGAAAACTATAAGCCCCGTCAAAGAAGAAACGCTCTCCTCCCCCAAATTCCTCGATCGGGATCGGAATCCGATGGCTCCGCCGCCTCCGACGAACCCCGGCGCCCACTACGCGCAGCAGTTCCTCTCCACCGCCCTCTCCCAGCGCGGCCCCTCTGCCCTCCCCTATTCCGAGGACGCCAAGTGGCTGATCCGCCAGCACCTCGTCGCCCTCGCGGACGCCTTCCCCTCCCTCCACCCCAAGTCCTCCGCCTTCACCCACAACGACGGCCGCACCGTCAACCTTCTCCAGGCCGATGGCACCATCCCCATCCTCTACCACGGCGCCGTCTACAACATCCCCGCCTCCATCTGGCTCCTTGAGCCCTACCCTCGCCTCCCCCCCGCCGTCTTCTTGACCCCGACCCCTAACATGGTCGTCAAGCCCAACCACCCCCACGTCGACCGCGACGGCTCCGTCCACGCCCCCTACCTCCGATCCTGGATCTTTCCTTCATCGAACCTCGTCGACCTCGTCCGATCCCTCTCCCAGCTCTTCGGCCAGGATCCCCCTCTCTACACCCGCCAGAACCCTAACCCTAACCCTAGTCCCAATCTCTCGCCGTCCCCGTCCTCTTCTTCCCTCTCGCCCTCGCCGTCCTCGTCCAGGTTCTATCCAGCTTATGGCGGACGGATGCAGCCGCTGCCCCCTCAGCAGCAACAGCAGCAGCGGCCGCCGATGGAGGATCCGGCCGAGGTGTACCGCCGGAATGCCATCAGCAAGACCCTCGAGACGGTGCACGGTGATATTGCCGCCCTGAGGAAGACAGAGGAGGCGGAGATGGAGGGGCTGTTCGGGACGCAGGCGGCACTGAGGCAGAGGGCGGAGGAGCTATCGAGAGGGGTGAGGGAGATGATGGAGGAGAAGGAGGCGCTGGAGCAGCAGCTGCAGCTGGTGCTGATGAATACTGATGTGTTGGAAGGGTGGCTGAGGGAGAACGAGGTGAAGAGGAGGAGGGATCTGGATGTGGATGTGGTGGATGGTGTTTTCAAGCCGGCTGACACCCACTCGAGGCAGTTGATGGAGTGTACCGCAGCGGACCTGGCGACGGAGGACACAGTGTACTCCCTCGACAAGGCAGTGCAGGAAGGGGTGGTTCCGTTTGAGATGTATCTCAAGAGTGTGAGGGCACTGTGTAGGGAGCAGTTCTTCCACCGGGCTCTGGCTGCCAAGGTGAGGGCTGCGCAGGTGCAGGCACAGACTGCGAGCATGGCAGCCAGGTCACCGCCACAGTATGCTAGGTAGGTCATTTGGGGTGCCTTCAGTTCTTGTACAATTTGCTCTGCAGTTTCAGTCTTGGCTTGGTTTTTTTTTTTTGGATATATGATATCTATTAGTACATATATCGACTTGGTGTTGTTTGAAACCTGAAACATGGTTCTTATTATTTGATTCGACAGTGACAATCTGTTATACTAATAGGTCATTAAGTGGTATACTAGAAATTCTTCATATTTAGGCTTGGATATGTGATTAAATTCATTCATTAATGGTTTTAGGTTGCTACATGATAACCCCAAGTACTTCTATGGTAGAATGGGTGTTGAGTTCGTGCAGAGTGGCTAACATGTCCAATTTCTGTTATATTAACCGATCATCATGTTTAGAAGGTCTCAATGTTTCAACAGCTAGAACAAGCTTATGACATGACTCTGTCACCCTTGTGACAATTGACACATAGATAAGTATATTCCACCGTTGACAATCATTCATCGGTATAATATTCAATTCTTGCTTGTCTCATCTCAGTGTCAGTTGAAGGTTACTGCTTTGTACGTTCTGTTCCTCATGGTGACACCCTTTTGTATATGGTTTGTGACCCCAGTCTAAAAGTCCTTGATTTTGTTGTTCCATCTTCCTTCCAAATGCAGAGTAGTGATATGCAATTCCATTTAAATGCTCACCATTTGGTTTTTTAACGACTAGTAGGACTTCAAATGGCAGCCGATACTCACTGCATGGAGAAGCTGTTTTTGCGACTAGAAGCTTATCTATAGGTCAAGATGGAGCAAACTTTCCATTGCTTCAAGATGGCAAGAATACGTTGTTCCATATCTCTGTTTTTTTTTTTTTTTCATTTCCCCCCTTTTTCTAAGAAGAAAATATAACCGAACAGCGGAAACTTTGATGAATAGAAGTTAAGCACGGGAATGTCATGCCTCAAATACTGGAACATGAGAAGATCATAATTTGAGACAGAAGGAGATTAATTTTTTTAGTTTTCTAAATTTTAGATGAGAATTTTTTTGCGTTGCTTCTGTTATGCATATTCTGTGGTGGTTGTTTCTATTACTACTGATATGCAGCTCTTGAAGTGCTTGGGTTCTCAGAGCTGTCACATGAAAGATACCTTTCTGTTCAGATTTGTAAGTTAGCAATCAACCACATTGCGTCTTATTAACCTATGATGGTAGGACGTTTCCCTAACAAAAAAAATGGTGTTTGACAGATCTGGCACCTCCAGGCTTGACACTCAACCTTCTCAAGTGGTGTCACCTTCATTCACATTGGTAACATGTATAAGAAGATGTATTTATGCCCCAGTTACAATTAATTGTTTTTATATATTTTTTTTACCATTAAGTTCATGCATGCATGGATGGGATACTGATATAATTATATAAGTTGAAACTATATATAGGTTTAGACAAGGTGCATATATACATTTGTATTCTCATTTCTAAATTTTGGAATTGATGGGTCCAACACCCTGCTTCCATTTTAGTAACAGTTGTGTCCATGTCTAAAAATCATAGCTATTCCCCTGTTGATTGCAACATTAAGTAGTCATAACATCAAACCACATCTCACAGTTCATATTTGATTTTGATATTATGTCTGGTTCAGATTAAGGAGGATTCAAAGTTTGAGATTGTATGATCCAGATGGATCAAACTAACAACTTTGGCCATTTGATGATAGAAAAATAGAAGGGGATCAAGAGAAATGGTGCAAGCTAGTGGATAAGCATGACTGGACAGATTACCTGTATCTTTTTGATTATGGTACACTCTTTCAATTTCATGATTGGTGCAGTTTCAGGGAAATTTGGGTAAATTTAGTTACTTAACAAAGTGGTGTTCTATAAATCCCATCGTTATGTTGTGAGCAAAAGCTTTTTCCAGAATCCATTAGCCTGAGTAGTGATTTATTTATAAGGCTAAAAAAAGAAGGAAAATTAATTGTTTTGAAATTAAATTTCACTTTGCAATGGAGTATAGACATTTTTTTTATGATGAAGGCCTAGCACTTGATCTGTGCAGACCACAGAGGAAAACGTTAATAGATGAAAAAGAATGTACATGCATCAGGTTACATAGTCTTGGAATTGGATGTCCAATCAGAACTTATGGCCACACGACTCCACAATATGACAATACTACCAATTTCCTGATATGGATGTGAAGAAGCATGCAAAGATAGACGGAAACTAGTGTTTTAAAAAACTCGTTATTTAACTAGTTATAACTCGTTATATAACGTAACACAGACCAATCGTTATGTAACAGGTCTAAAAAAGCGCAATGTTTAATAACTATGATTATTTTTCCTGCAACTTGCGTTACGTTACGTTATTAACATAACGCACAGTAAGCTATGTTATGGTGCAAGTCGACTTTTTATAAACCCCCCATGTTCTCCCAGTCTATGGCAAAAAAATCTCCCTAAATTCGCTCGCTCGCTCGTCCTCTATGTAAACTCATCATTTCCTCATTTGGGCCGAGAAGAAAGAAAGAAGAAGACATATTTCTCTGATTGACAACAAAAGAAGAAGAACTACCTCTGGTGGTTCTCGTCGACGTTGTTTCCAAGCGGTGGTTTTTCATCTCCAAGTACATGTAAGCTTTTTCTCTCCCGATGTCTCTTCTCTCTCTTTCTTTCTCCAGCCTCCCCCCGGATCTCTCTCCTTCCCGATCTCTCTCCCTCTCCCGATTTCTCTCTGCTCTCGAGAGAGTAGAGAGAAATCGGGAGGGGGGAGAGAGAGAGATCGAAGGGAGATAGCAGAGGGAGATCGGGAGTAAAATATCGAAGAGAGTGAAGGACACAGGGGTATAATTGGATAGAATATTGTAGATTGAATTATGAATCATAATGAATCGCATAACTAAAAAAATTATGATTGAATTATGAATTATTGTAAACTGAATTATGCATCTCTATGTAGATTAAATAACATAACTAAAAATTATGAATTATAATGAAATATGCGGATCATATTGTTGTTTGTGTAGATGAAATTATGAATTATAAGTTTATAACTTGTGAATGTAAAAAATTATTGTGATACTTGCTAAAAATTGTTGTGAGACTTGCTAAATGTGTTATATATTGTTTTGATTTTTTTAGATTTTTAAAAATTATTTTTCTATTTATAAAAATTCTTAAATATAGTATATATATTTATTTTTATTAAATAATATTAAATCGTGTAACCTACGTTATGCGTTATGTTATAACCTATGTTAACATAACAGACGAAAAACGTTATCATTACGTTATCGTTATTTTAAACATTCGAAAACACTTCAAGGCGAAAACTAGGTGGATTGGGGATGGGTTCGTGGTCACTGGATGGGGTGCATATCAAGTTATAGTTGATTGATGAATGCCTTGGTGGCTTAAAGGAGGTAAAAAAACAGTAACAAGTCAAGTAAAATGCTGAATAGCAGAAATGGAAACGAAATTACGGGTTTTAGTAGAAGCATGCAGGATAAGGTAGAATGCTTTATTAGATAAGGTGGTAGGAGTTGCTAATATGCAAATGGTGGTATATTAAATAAGGTACATGAGTTGCTGCAAGCCAGAAGATGGAAAATCAACTAAGAATTACACGCCCTATGATGTTGAACTTAGGAGTGAGGCGACTTTTTCTGGGTTTTGAGATAGGAAGGATGTGAAGAAGACCTAGGATTATGGAAAGACAGGGTTTTGCTATGGCACAGAATATACTCTTGAAAATCAATTGCTGGATAGACAAGGCTGAACCCAAATAGATTATGGATTCTGCATGAGTATGTTGATGCATGGTGTTTTGAGATTGGAAGGATGCAAAGTTGACCCATGATTATGGATGGACAAGGGTTGTTATGGCACAAAATATACTTTTGAAAAGATAAATTGGTGGATGACAAGGCTGAACCCAAATAGCTTCTGGATTCTTCATGAGTATGTTGATGCTTGGTGTTTTTCTTTCTTTTGTTTTTTCTTTTGGTGTTTGGAGGGAAGATGCATATTGTCATAGGAAGGTCTGCAATTTTTTTTAATGAGATGGATATGGGAAATTATATTAATTCCATAACAATCTCAAGTGGGGTGATGCAGAGCGGAAGGGCAAAAGAAATAGGGTTTATGGGATTTATGGAAGAAAATAGAAACTAGGGTTCGGGCCTCACACCTAGGAGAACCACTCTCTTACTTGTGCCTTACACAGAGAGATTTCACAAACCAGCTTAGGGTTTAAGAGTTTCAATCATTCCATAATATCCGAATTAAAACGCTACAAAAGTATTTGTAATAGAGGCTACATGCGCTACTCGTACCTCTAATAAAGAAAAATAAAGAAATAATAAAATAGCTAATAATCACTCGTGCGCCACATGTGCACACTCTCTCCTAGTGAAATAAGTCAAAAAAACCAGATCCAACTCAGGCACTTCTCCTACGTGAATATATCCTCCAAGTCCTGGTTGGATCCTCATCATGATGGAGTCTTGATGGAAAGAATAGTGTTCCCAGTCCTGTTTTAGCATGTATTTTACGTCTTATGTTTGGTTGCTAGCAGGTAGAGTCAATTCGAGGGGATCCCATGTCCAGTCAATTCAAACTAATGCCAAAGGTGGCCACAACATGCTCAAGGAAATATATGAAGCATTGCGGGGGAAACTTTGTTCTTTTATATTATGGTTAGGATACTCCTGATTTGGTAAGAGGCATGTCCATTCCTGTGCTTTTCTTTAGTGAAATAGCATGGCATGAATTGTATTCCTGGCCTGCTAGGTTGTTAGGAAATGATTGTTGCTAGTTAGGAGATGAATAACTGGAGACAATTTATTCGGCATATATGATGTGGGAGGAAAGGAGAGAGAAGTGGAGAGGTGCAACTTATTAGGAATTAATACTGCAAAGAAAGCATCTTACTTTCATGACATGATGATTTGGAGGGGAGGGGATGGGGGAGGGGTGTTACCACAATGTTTCACAGGTTGCTTGCCAGTTCATTCTACCTTGATGTAATCTTGATACATTATACAGGTGAATGTAAAGCATTGACAATTCCATTCCTAAGCTGGTGTAAATTTTAGGGTAAATATTGAAAAACTGAAGTTCTTTTGGTATGTTCTTTCAAGGAAGATTATGAATTAGATACTACAGGAACAGAGTTTTGAGAGGATTTATGAAACAGGACAAGTGTTGTCATGTGATTTGAATCCTTGACTCATGAAATCATGTATAAGTCACTTTAACAATGTAAAGATTGTAGGTTCAATGACTGCATTATTAAACTGGTGTATACTTTATGTCAAGAGCTACACAGATGTAAGTTAGGGGCTACTAACTAAGCACAGGTAGCCCTAAGATTTATTATAGATTTTGTGATATACGTTAACAATTTTGTATGTGCTGGAACTGGCAATCGGCTAGTCTCTTAAAGTGCTACTTGTAATTTTATTTTGATTTTGGAAGTGCGTGAAGAGCATTTAATTTCATAAAATATAGGCTTTTCTACCATAATTTCTAGCTGTAGATGTCAACTTATCTTCTGATTCTTTTATGACATTATTTTTCTCTAAAAGCTCAGTTCTTTTCCTGATTATGTGATAGAGTCATACGCCACACTTGTGTTCTTATGTTATGATCCGGACTTCTCCATGTCTAAGTTTTGTTGATTCTTCTCATGACCATCAAAGTCTGCATGAATTTCGAGCAATTGTTATCTATTTAAACTTTTTTCTTGTTCTCTCTGATGTTAGTTGAATTTCTGCATCCTGCTTCTGAACATCCAAGGAATAATTTTGCAGCGCATGAATCACATGTCATCTCTGTAACTGTTTGAATATTGCATCAGATTTCTTGGTCTCTGCCCCCCTTGACTTCATTTTCATAGTGTTTATTTGTCCCAAATGCTATAAAATTGCGACCTCATTTAGTTTCATATATTATTGATTGGATTATCTTTCTCATATCATTTGTGTGAAGGTTTCTGTATAGGTTTGTTGGTATGTGGCGTTTTCTCCATCAGTAGTTGTGGCCTTGATGAAATCTTACTAGATTCGTCTTTTTCTGGCAACATTTTTGCTTGCGATCTTAGTTTGATCTCTAAATAATCTAACTGTTCTTGTTAGTATTTACGTGTCATTTCGTCTCTTTTTCTCTTTTCCTTCTCTCTTGTTGCAATAACCTTATACAACTTAGATTATTGCAACAAGAGAGAAGGAAAAGATAAAAGAGAAAAAGAGACGAAATGACACGTAAATACTAACAAAGTATCTTCTAACCATCATGTTTGCATATTAGAGATATTATTACAAGAATGATATACATAGAATTTTCAATCAATATTAATGTAATTTAACTTCTTAACGTTTAGAAGGAAAGGTTGAGAAGCACAAATCAATTCTTAGCACTGTTTTAACATAAAAGAAGCTCACTGAGAAATGGGTCGTGTAGTTTCAAACTGTAAGTGGCATCACCCATGAGTATATAGAAATCAAGTGTATGTCCCCTGAGACTAATGCAATGCCCAATCATCAAGATCCTTGCTTTAAAGAGCAGTATTGAGGGAGAAAAGTCCACGACAAAATCACAAGGGCATATTTACAGCCAATGAGACAAAAAAATTATTGGGTACCAGGTATTATTAATTACATTTATTCCATATATCGTTGCAATCCCCAACCACAAAAGTTAAACAAAATCACAAGCACAAAAGTGATACTAGATCACAAGGGCAGGGAATACTGTAACAACCAAATTTTTATGGTACATGATTTCTCCTCAATTTAAATATTAAGAAGTTTGGTTAAAGAAGTAGTCACCCCCATAATTTTATGTCAACAAATTAAACTTAACTTATAGACCCACTCCCCTTTTCATTTTTTTTATTATTATTTGATTTTTGTGGGGTGACCAAAAAAATGTTTAACATGAAGGCTCATGTGCATATATTTTGGGCAAATTATGACTTAGGAAATGATAAAAGAAAATGTTAACCTAATCCATCATATCCCCTTAATCACCAAGCTTATCCTAATAACTCCTTAGTGGTAAGTATGTATTAGGGGGAAAATTAAAGGGGCTAATATTATGTAATCATCATGCTTATCCTAATAACCTTTTAGAGGTAAGTGTGTATTAAAGGAGGGGATTAAGTGGGCTAATGACCTTTGGAAGTTGGGCTTCCATGTGGCACCTTGAGAGAGAGCCCTTGGCCTTGTGGCATCATAAGGATGCACCACCTAAGTCTTGCAATTCCAAGAGGTTGACCAAGCTTGCCTCTTCATCTTCTTCACTCAAAAATTCTGGAGAAAATTCTCCCAAATTCTGAAATTTTCCTTGTTAGTGAGAAGAAATTGAAGCCTAAAATTCGCCCATTTCACCTCACCCTTAGAAATCTAAGAGTTGAAACTAGAGTAACCTCTTCTAGCCCAAATCTCTATTCCTAATAGCTCTGAAGCAAAATCCACGGGAGGGAAGGCAGGAGCTCAGGCTCACGGCAGAGCCGCGACTGCACGCGGGACTCTGCCACTTTGCCGCAGAGCCGCGGCAATATTGGGGATTCCGCGGCAATTCCAGGGAGGAGAGGGCTGATTTTGGAGGAGGAGCTTCCTGGCAAGTCGTGGAGAAGTTCTAGCAACCTAAATCAGCTTTCCCTTGTCGCCCAATCCTCTGTTCCAGAGCTTGGTAACTTGGTGAGTAAACCTAACTCTTAGGGTTATAATCCTTTATCCAAAGTTGAAAAACAATAATTAGAAATTTTGTAGATGACTCTCAAGGGTAGAAATTTCTGTTCTTGGGTAGTGGCTACTGTTTTTGTGACATCTTCATACTAGATGAAAATCTAAGGAGTTTTACCTAGCCTCTATGCCCATACATCATGTTGTGATAATTTGAATATGTAATATACATGTTTAGCTCACTATGTAAACTTAAATGAGGGTACTTAGCCTATATAATTCGCTGTTTTGATAATTGTGCTTGTGTTAAAAGAGATTCAATGGGTATTGCATAGTAATGGTGATGCTATATTAACTAGATGTGAAATACATGTGTAAAGAGATATGTTCTAAAGTAATAGTAAGCCTAAGTGAACCAATTTGATACTTTAATTCGCTGTTTTTCCTATTCAATATTATGATGGTCAAATTATTATGGATATAGCCTAATCTTGGTCCTTTATAATAGAATATAGGATGGTGCATTATGTAAGGTCGAGGACTTGCACGAGTAGCACTCCACAATAGTCGACCAATTGACTTGATTCATATGTTCCTTGTTCACTAAAGTGCTCGGGGAAAATACCCCTCTCTACAATGCAATATTGTGTTAAGTATTGGTAAATTATGGAATAATGCATATGTTCATATGGAATGAATGTGACGTGATTATGATGTTCTTATGATGTGGGGTGAATCCCAGATACATGTATTCTTTCTTTCATTGTTGCACACTATTTCGGACATGACACGTAAATTGGTTTCAATTGCTTGTGTGCATATTGTATATTACCACTGCATGATGTATTTTGTGTTAAGGAGGAAGGGGCCGTGCGGGAGCCGGTAGGAGGGGGGAAGACGGGGAATTGATATCTATATATATATATACATAAGGAGGAAGGGGCCGTGCGGGAGCCGGTAGGAGGGGGGAAGACGGGGAAACTTATATGCATATACATATATTATATATATAAGGAGGAAGGGGCCGTGCGGGAGCCGGTAGGAGGTGGAAGACGGGGAAATTCATTTCAGATTGAATGATATTCATATTTGACTGTTAAGTTGCACTTATGTTTGTTAATGCTTATGTTAAATTAAGTTATCACTTTAGGTATACAACGAACCTAGTTGAGGTGAGTGGACTCACCCATGATAACATTACACATGCGCATACATTATATCTCTGTATCTTGATATGGTTAGATGCAACCTTTGGTAATGTAGGCATGTAGACCATATTTGTATGGAGCTTGGAATAAGTAATGCAACTTGAACAAAATGTCGTTTATAAGACCCACCCTATATTACTTCTTCTTAATTGATTATCTTATGAATTCATTGTACTAATTCCCTATGATATGGTTTACTCATTGAGCTGTCGAGCTCATTGGAATTTCGTTACATCTTTTCAGGTTTGGATAAAGGTAAGGGACCCCTCTAATGGAAAGGCTAAGTTATGGATGGCAGGATGTATTGTTGTATCATTTTGGTTTTGCTATATGATCTTATATGTGTAGGATAGACCCTATGGGAGCCTTTATTGAAGAATATGTTAAGTGGTACTTGATGTATATTTTATCCTTGTAGCAGTTGAGACCTTTGTCTTGTATGTGATACTATGTTCTGGGTTGTGTATCCCTTAGGTATGTATGCCTTGAAATTTTGGATCGATGGCAAAATATGGAAATGCAAACTGTTGGGTTGGAACTCTTGAAATGTGATGTAAAGGCTATGTTTACAATGGAAAGAACCAAGTCATGATATATGTTGTAGTTAAGGATTGGTTTATATGATTGATAAGTAGGCCGGGTGTGCCGAAATTATTTGGAGATATAAGTAGGCCTTCGAGCCGAAATCTTGATTATTGTAAGTGAGAAATACAGAAATATTAAGGATGATGCTGCCAAAATTTTCCTCAACTTAAGGTTAACGGAGATAAATGTTGTTGTAGGCCTAATCTTATTGATTAGAAACTGGGGCTGTTACAAATACAATTGCAGCATAAACAATATTATTATGGCCACGACATACATCTTTCCTGTATGCATTGGACATGGGGGGTTCGGTTCATGTGTGTGAGCCACACACACATACAATAAGAGGGCCAATCCGACGTTGACACGTGGACTGGTCCTCTTATAATATGTTATGTGTGTGGGCCTCACATACATATTATAAGGAATTATAAGAGGACCAGTCCACGTGTCAACGTCGGATTGGCCCTCTTATTATATGTGTGTGTGGCTCACACACATGAACCGAACCCGGACATGGGGCCGAATAAAAGGTTAGGGGGTTAATTTTCTCAAGGTAAAGGTTAGGGGGGCATTAAAAACTTAAACTCGTTTCATTATAGTATCTTAGTGATACCCTTTTCCCTAGAGAAAACATCCAAAAAACTTAAGATTAAACCATTTACTCCTTGTATTTCATCAAGGTCTTGTCTTTTGAGAATTGTAATCAGTAATTCTATAAAACTTTAATAATTTTAAGACGTGCCGCAAGCGGACATGAGTCATGTGACATACAATTCAACCTATAAACATTTAAATAACTAAGCATATCTCAAGTGACAAGATGCTACTTTTCCTATGGGCTGTGGATTCTAATCTCTATCTCTCCATCCATAGTGGATAAGAAATTTTTTTTTTTTAACTAAATTCACAAGGCCCCACCAAAAAAAAGGAAAAAAAATCAACTTTTGCAAATAATTAACTGTATATGGGTTTGCTTTTTGAGATATACTTCACCCATATGTAAAAAAAAAAAACCTATATTCTCCTCATAGATCAAGCATGGGCCCCTTAATTTTCTCCAGATAATTACTAGTTTGTTGTGGATATAATATGGCATGGGATTGGAGTAATTAATTTCAAGTTTTAAGGGATTTTAGAAAATTTGATTATGATCATTTATTCATTATATTAAACTATTAGTGAAATTTCCAAAAATAGTTCTTGCCTATATATAGAAGAAATTGGAGATATTCATTTTAAGGAGAAGAAATTGGAGATATATTCCAAGGTAAAAAAATAAAAACCATGTCATAAAAAAACTTGTGCAAGAAAAAGAACAAAAAAAAAGGAAAAAAGAGTCACTTGATGAGATAACACAAATAGATGATTTCTAGTTGAACCTGCATATTCCAATAATAGGTGATATGAACTTGAAGAATTGAAAACTTTCATCTTGAGCATTCTCCTCCTGCAGGAAAGGACCTTTGAAATCATGACAATAGATGTACCATGATACTGAATGTCTTTCATGGGTGGTAATCCTTCTGTAAGCTCGTCATGAATAACTTCTTTCAACTCCTTCAATGATGGTTCTATTTTCTCAGGAATTTAAACAATTGGAGAAACTCAATGCCTTGTTTTATTTTCTTTGGCTCTGCGAAGAACTTACCTTGATTGCATATAGGCATGAAATTTAGTTTCTCTTCTTTCAGAATAGGAATTGATGGCATAGGTTGATTTTTGGTTGCAGGTAGGTCAACTAATGATAAATCTTTCTGGGTTGATGGCTCTTCAATGGGTGGTTGCGATTGTGGCTCCGTTGTTTCATTCGACCCATAAGATTTCATGAACGGTCGGGGTCGATTTTTCATCTATTCATCCTCCAAAGCAAGGCAATGAGCTTGTAAAAGTCTTTTCATCCGTCTCCACATTCTTATAAGTGGTTGGCCTTGATATATACGGATGTTCTGAAATTGATTTCACCTTGCCACTGCTCTTCCTTTAAATTTGTAGGCCACAACTCGACTTGATCCTCCAGGGGAATATACTCCATGTCAAACAACTCATTAATTTTATCGATCCTAAGTAAAGATGACTCAAAATCAAGATTTTTATCAAAAGAAGGAATCTTAAACTCATAAAGATTTAAGTATCCTTCTCATATGTCACGGATAAAATTAAGAAACCTGCTTCTCCTTTTAGGGTTAGGGTATCTGCATATCCTATTAGGGTTAGAATTAGCGAACCTCCTTCGCCTTCTATAATCGTCTTCAAACTCATTGGACGGATAGATGGGTGAATCTTCTTCATAGAAAAATTCAGAAAATTCAAGATGTTGTAGATGATACCTTAGTGGGGGTTGATATGGTGATGGTTGATATGGTGGTGGTTGATACGATTGACGATCATGTTCGCTTCAGTACGTACCATCGACCAAACTTCGATCACGAATGTTGAGAGACAATCTCTTGAGCTATTGTCCATGGTTGACTTGATAGTGTTGACCCTCCTTTAAGTAGTACTCATCCTTATGGAAAGACCTTACAATCCATCGCCGTCTCCTGTCATCGTCGAAAAGTTGTCGAAATTCTAATACCAATCGATGCGGGAAGCGGGGAAGACGAACGACGCCGAATAGATTTCGTTCTAGCGCTCAAGAACACTGAAGACTTTCAGGTAGAAATTGTGTTCGAATCCATGAACAGGCACGCAAATTCACGAGCAATTTACTCGAATCCACGAGCAGTTTACTCGAATCCATGAGCAAGAGATAGCAACTCGAATCCACGAGTAATTTGAAAAGAAATATCAATTTTGTTGATCAATATTCGATAAAAGATGAATACAAAATAAAGAATACAATGACTTTTTTATAGGCTTACAAAAAAGCACTACTCCTTCTAGGAAACTATAACTTATTTCTAAAAGAAAATAAAAAATAATTAGAAGAGTCGTAATCTATCTAGGTAATCTAAATTTAAAATAAGGAAAGAGAAATTCAGTGGGAGTCCAATTTGGACTCAAAAACAAAAATTCTAAACTAACTCAGATTACTCCGATACGCAGTAGCTCCGTCGACACGCGAAGGGTGCTGTGACAAGTGATCTGCGGACTGTAAACCTCTGACTCTCTGTAAAAGCTTGTCGACAGCAGGTTGTCGACAGGTTTGTTCTGACTGTCGACAGGGAGTTGAAATTTAATCGTTCTCATATTGTTCTCCTACATCAAGAGGCCACTAGGTTCAACAGCGGTTCCTGGAGACTATTAGGCCCAGCTCAATTAGCACTTCCTAAAGACTCATTCACGAGTCATGACATATGCAAACTGTAAATGGAAGCTACCAGTTCATGCAAGTTGTCACATTGTGATTCTGTGCCAAGGTGCTCCTGGGAGCTTCTTTTCCCACTGTGAGGGCTCCGATATAAGCCTACAGGCCTCTCACAAAAAAAAAAACCAAAAAGAAAATTACAAACTCCTTAACATGTTTGCATTATAATAATAAAAAAGAGTTATTTATTAGCTTATTCTCATTATCTCATACTCTCTTCATCCATAAGCAAGAAGGCTAGTGGGTGATTGCAGCACCAAATCATATTTCTTCTGGAATTTCTACTACAATGGGTCTATCTTTTCTTTCGTTTTGTTTCTTTTTCCTCTCCAATTATGGGACCTGAACCTTGGACTTTTGACAACTCATCCCCATCCATTTAATCATACTTTCTTCTCTTTAATGTAATTGTTTTCAATTAAATTTTTCCAAAATAAAAACTTTAGAGGACAAAAGTTTCCAAATAATAACTCTTATCATGGAGATGAAAATTTCCTATATTCTGGCTAAGTATCACGTACCTCTCATTGAAGAAAAAACGCTGCCAGTCTCCCTTCTTCTTATCCATATTTTCTTCCAGAAGTCAGTCTAAAGAGCGAAATACTCACTACATTTCCTTATTCTTTTGGCTGTTTGGTTTTCAACTGAGCCCATTTCCACTCATTGCACAATTATGGGTCTGTTTGGTTGTCATAATTGATCGTAATTCGTAAATCATAATTGGTAAAGTCTTTTACAGATGTAAATAAGTTACATGCGTGTAAGTTTTACGGTATTTGGTTAGTAATATAAAGTTCTAAGTGGAAAAATGTATTATATTTTACAGTATTTGGTTGTCGTAATGTGTATGTTATAAGTGAAAAGTTGACCACAAAATTAATTATTTAGTGGTTTAAAAAGTTTTTATATTGCAAATAAATATTAAAAATGTTAAATATTAAAAAATTAATATTAACATAAAAAAATAATACAAATTTTTCATGACCGCAAAATTAACTGTAACTAGACTGTAAGTGAGTGGTAATTGAGTTGAGTAAGTCTTTTACGAATTACAGTTCAAACAAACGCCGCAGTTGTAATTGGGTTGTAAGTGATTTATGAAACTTTTACGCCTTTTACGATGAAACAAATGGCCCCTTTATTTGATCAGCAGCCGCAGGAATAAAATGGCAGTTGTAGTTGGTTCCACAATTCCATGTTTCCCTCAACTCACTTGTTGTTAATTAACTTCCGGAACCTTCAACCATCCATGAATGCCTGTCCTGCTGCTGCTGCGGACGATAACATGGCCACACCTCCTCTCTCTTTGGCTCTTCTTCCATCCTGTTGCTTGCACACATACTACAGTTTTTCAGTGACGAGAGATTTTCCTTGTTTCCTTTGTAATCATTCCTTCATGCTTCTTCATTCCAAGCAACCTTTTATGCTTTTCTTCATTCCATGCAATGGTTGTGTTTTCCAAGTTCCGTTCTTGTGGGAAGTGAAGCGCATAGTTAAAACAAAGCATTGCAATGGTCACAGGGAATGCTGATGATGTGATTTCTGCTCATGCTTTTTAAATGAAGATGATGTGAAATGTAACATGTGCAAAATTAATAATAATAAAACTCAATTTAATGTTTCACTAACATGAAACGATCGTTGGTTAAAAAAATTAAAAATTAGCATTATTGATCTATTAATGATCTATTAATGATTAAACATGCACATGTGTTGGTCTATTGCAAATTAACGAACTAAACGGCTCTATTTATGTTATGCAAGCACTGTTCCACATGCAATTAAGAAGTTATGGGCTAATCAGGCAGCAGAGTCACACAACTCATGTTTTAATAGTGGACAACAATCAATGCAATAATATTTGAGAGATATATACTATGAGACTGTAAATAAAAGTACGTGATTGAGAATTGTACCTATCGAGGGCCTGTTTGTTTCCCCACAAAACGCCGCAAAACCGCAAGTCGTAAAACTCTTTTCCATTTTCAGCTGTTTGTTTCGTTGCAAAACATTTCGCAAAATACAACTCTCATTTCCCACTTGCAGTTGCTACAGTTAAATTTGTGGTCATATAAATCTCACTTTTACACTCAAATTTTCCCACTTGCAACTGCTACAGTTAATTTTGTGGTCATGTAAATTCTACTTGTAATACATTCGTAGTGCCAAAGCAGTTACTTGATAATCAATATATAATTTAATATTATTTAATATTTAATATATTTAATATTTTTAATAGTGTTTAATTTCTTACCGAATTATTTTATACTGGTATTTTTTAGTTTTTTATTATTTTTAAGATTGTTTTAATATTTACTATTTTATTATTTTAATTTAATATATAATTTAATATTGTTATTTAATACTTTATTATTTATTAATATTTACACCAATTTTCTTAATATTTTATTTAAATTTAATATTTTATTAATATAACAATAATGTGTTTTAATATAAAATTATTATATATTTAATTTATTTATTTCTTAATATAAATAATTACTTTATTAATATTATAATATACTTTAAAATTATATTAATATTTTATTATGTTAATATTGTAATAATTCATTATAATAATATCATAATAATATTTCATTATTAAATTTATAATTATATTTTACTTTGTTAATTCTATATTTTTATAATATTACGATATTATTATCATAAATTTAATATTATAATAATCTTAAGTATTTTATAATATTATAATATTATAACTATATTTTATTAATTTTCTTAAGATTTTTTTAATATTTATGTTTTATTAGTATCCTTAAAATTTTATTCAGTTTCTTTAGATTTTCTTAAAATTTTATAATTACTTATTTAGTTAATATTGTAGTAATATTTTACTAATTTTACTAATATTTTATTAATATTATTGTTATAAATAAAATATTAAGATTATTAATTTTTTATCTCAAATTTATTAATACAATTTAATTTGTAATAGTAGATTTAATTTAATAGTATTTATAATATTTAAATTACTGCTACAGTTTATTTTGTGGTCAACTTTTCCACTTACACTTTTACATTACCAACCAAACACCGTAAAACACAATATACTTTATCATTTACACTTTCACTTTATCAACCAAACACAATATACTTTTCCATTTACACTCCACTTTATCAACCAAACACCGTAAAATACAATATATTTTCTCTGCTACAGTTCATTTTTTCCATTCTCATTTTACGACTTACGACTTGCGACGTTTTGCAATGAAACAAACAGACCCTGAGAATCGCGTTCGATCTTAGTGTCCTGTTGCTGTAGATGCGGACTCAGTGTAGAGCGGTAGTGCTCGGGCTCGGCGACGATTTGCTTGGAAAGTGATTGGTTGCCGGGGCGTCGGGACCAAGAACTTCAAGTCGTGTTGTTGTTGGATGATGATGATGAGTCCTGAGAAAGAGGAGACATGAAATGAGAGGGAGAGAAATTTGAGGGAGATGAGAGAAATTTGATATTAAAATTTCTTGAGTTTTTTTATAGGAGGGGGAATAAATACTATTAAGAATTCACTCTCCTAATAGGATTATTTAAGGATTCGCTCTCCTAAAGGCTTTAGAACTTCACATTCCTAAAGGGTCTTGGATTCTTGGGGAACTCAAATCTCACTTAGATTAGAGAAAATTGTAAAGCTTTCAATTGTATTCATTCATTGATTTAAAAGATAACATGTTGGCATCTTTTTGTAGGCAATTCAAAACTTGGGTTCAACTTATAACCAATGTGATACTAAAACAACAACAAACTAAAATAAATCTAAAATCTAAAATAAACAAAAATATATAAGAAAATAGAAAATACATAAAAATACTCAAAACTACTCGATCCAAGTAGAAGTGGCTCGTCATCTCCAATGATGATAGATGCGCTAAGATCGTGGCTGGATGTCCGCATCATTCTCCCGGGATAGGAGAGTACTCGACCATGTCAAATTAGAGGTGAAAATGTTGTAATACTGCTCCAATATGTCGGGATCAATCTGTTGAAGTCACTTCATTCTACCCACATATCACCAGTAGGTGGTTTTCGTTTCCATTGAACTAAATATTTACGAGTCCTACCATCGTTGGTGGTGATAATTTGATCATCTAAAATATTATCAACTTGATATGTTGTATTGGGTAAAATATTTGGAAGTGGTGGAAGGGACGAACTCTCAAAAATAGGCTCATGGGATGGCTCATCTGTTAATGGATTGCTAAGGTTAAAATCGAGATCTTTATAATACACTAGATCTTCAATATTGAGAGTAAAACTGATGCTAAAAGATTCGAACGAATCTATAACATAAGCATTGTCGCCTAGTTTCTTTAAAATTTGGAATGGACTAGTGATACAAGAATGTAAATCATTATCAACATCAAAAGTTTTAAATCATTTTATAACGTCAATTCGTAATTTGTAGTTGACGTTATTTTGAGCTATCTTATCATTAATCTCCTTGTGTAATTTGTACACTTAGAGTGATGCAAATGATGATGTAAGTGGTGATGCAAACTCAAAAAATTTTATGATGATGCAGACTATATAGTCATCAACCATAAGATAAATGAGATATTTAGGCCTAAAAAAATAAACTATATCATGAAGACTCTTACCCAGCCTCCTATTGATGACTTCGGTTTGACCATCGGTTCGAAGTTGGAAAATAGTGGAGAATTACGACACAGCCATGCCGCCCCCGGGACCGGGCCGAACCCGATCCATGCCCGAGCCGGCCCGGCCACCAGCTATTTTAATAGCCGTTGAGCCAGGCCGGGGGGGGGGGGGGGGTGGTTTGTAATTTTTTTTACAAACCCCCCCCCCCCAAACGGCTATATTGGCCCAAAATATAGCCATTTAGGGGGCTTTGTAAATTTTTTTTACAAAACCCCCCCAACAGGTATATTGACCAGAATTTGTTTTTCTTGCAAAAAAAATCTACATTTTAACTGCTCATTACTCTCTATAAATACTCACTCTTCCTCACTTCATTTCATCATAAAAAAAATCTCTAAAAATTCTCTTAAATTCTCAAGTACTCTCTCAAGTTTCTTAAGTTCTCAAGTGATAAAGCTTGCTCAAGTTCTCTCAAGCTACTCAAGTGCTCAAGCTTCCTCCACCTCTCTTCAAGTCCTCAAGTGATCAAGCTCTCTCAACCTCTCCTCAAGTTCTCAAGTGCTCAAGCTCTCACATTTTTTCTCAAGTTCTGGTATTTATATTTTTATCAATTTTAGTTTAAAAATGGACCCACACTCTTCATCAGAAAGCACTAGCAATCCTTCTTCTTCTAGGTATAATCGTAATTTAGATTTAACTAGTCAAGACTGGGACACTCCAATACTTTCATTCACACAATCGGAAACATCATCCACAGATTTTATTGCTTCTTTTGAGCCACCTTCTAATCTACCTTCTACTTCCACTGTCATAGTTGCTTCCATGGCAGATGAAAAATCTGAGATTTGGAAAATTTTTAAAAATAAACTATTAATGGAGTTAGGAAGGCTATATGTAAGATTTGTCCTAATATTTCTTATGTTTTTCTAAAAAATAGTGGAACCGACGTAACTAGGCACATTAGGGATGAACATCTTCAGAATCAACCACAACAAACACAAATTTCTACTTTTGGTGGCACACTAAGTACTTTTAGGTATAATCGTCAAAGAGGTAAAACTAATCTTGCTAAATATTTTATTCAGGCTGAACAGCCTTTTAGTTTTACTGAAAATGAAGTATTTATAAATTTTATTAGAACTACTCATAATCCTGAATATGATCCGTTCTGTAAAGATACTATTAGAGCAAAATGTTCAGGGTTGTTGAGGAAAGAAACAAATTTTAATTGTAACTTTTTCTTCTATGTCACAAAGAGTTGCACTTACTTCTGATTGTTGGGAAGCTCTTTACGGCTTTCATTGCATAGTTGTTGCTGCACATTTTATTGATTCTGATTGGCTTTTAAAAAAGTACAATTGGTTTTAAAAAATTTTCTTTTTCTCATAATGGTTCTAATTTTAGTCAGACTATTATGAAAGTTATCAAAGAATTTAGACTTGAATCTAAAATTTTTTTCTAGTTGATAATGCTAATAATAATACTGTTGCAATCGAACTTTTAAAAAATCATTTTAGACCGATTTTGAATGGAAAACTTTTTCATATTCGTTGTGTATATCACATTATTAACTTGTGTGTACAGGATGATTTAAAATGTATAGATACTTATATTCAAAACTTAAGAAATATTATTTTATTTATTAGAAGTAGTGGCCCAAAAAGGCAAAGCTTTAAATAAAATTATTCTAGCGTAGGCTTACCAATTAGAAGTTTACCACAGGATATAAGGACTAGTTGGAACTCAATATATAATATACTGAGGAAAACTATTCCTTATCGGACTGCAATAAATATGTTTATTTTCACGGAATTGCCAGATATATTTATTTCCTGTGATGATTGGAAAATGATTGAAGTACTTTGTGAATTTTTGAATAATTTGAAAGAGTAACAAGATTATTTTCTAGGGTTTATTATCCCACAACTAATCTAGGTTTTTACAAGTTAACTGAAATTACTGAACCGTTTCATACATATCGACATGATTCTTTACTTGCACTTATGGAAGAAAAATTCAATAAGTATTTTAAATATTTTTCTACTATATCTTATTTTGCTATTATTATGGATCCTCGAATTAAATTTGAAGTATGTAAATATTTACTTGAAAATTTTTATGAAAAAATAAATTATCCTGATTGTTTCTTAGCATGGAATGATATTGAGCTTTCTATAAATAATATGTATGATTTTTATGATTCTCAATTTGGAAATAAACAATTATTCCAACCTGCATCTTCATCTAGACCTAAACGTTCTTTATTATCTGGATTATTATAGGCATCCAAAACATCAAGAAGCTCAGACTTATTGAATGAGTAGAATAATGTGTTATGTCTCTTGAGATTGATGCAGACTCAGGATTCGATAATTTTGATATTTTGGCATGGTGGAATCACAAGAATCGACATATCATGTGCTTTCCATTATGGCGCGTGATTTACTAGCCCCTCTTGCTTCTACTGTACCTTCAGAATCTACTTTTAGTACAGCTGGACGAATACTGACTGATACAAGGAACCGCCTGACGTTAGAAGCTATCGAGATGAGCATTTTCGAGAAGGATTGGTTCGATACAGAGACAAGAAGGCAGAATAAAACAATAGATGAGTGAAGAAATGAAGATCTTTTGTATTTGTATCAATTTCAATTTATATAATATATGTGTAATTTTATCAATTTATATAGTTAAACTTCAATTATTTATATTAATCTTTTGTATTTGTATCAATTTATCCAATTTATTGAATTGTTAATAAAAAAATTTACATTTGTGTTTTACAATTTAAAAAATTTCCCCTCTCTGCCTTCCTCTTCGATTATCCCCACGCCTACCAATCCTCGCCGTCATCATCATCTTCGCCCCTCATTTTCTTCCTTCTTTTGCTCTGCCTCCCTGTCTTCTTTTTCTTCTCGTCTGAACCTATTGATTTGGGTTCTCTCTGTAAATCACCTAGATAGGGGGTGAATAGGTGATGACTAATCTAATGGTCACTAAATGCGGAATTAAAAACTATTATGACCTAAACTAAAATTCTTAAACTAAACACCACGTATAACACAAAAGTGTAGCCGAATTCCCCGTGAAAGGCTCTGGACTAACTCCTCGAGATTCCCCTAGATAAGGGTTGAGGTGCCGCGTTGGCTCTCTTGGTTGAATACAAGTGTTAGCAAACAATCCCCAAGCATATATCAATTAAGCACAATTAGAATATCAAGCATGTAAAGATAAACACATTAGAAGCATGCAAGATATAAATAAGGAGATAGAGAGAGAGAGTGAGCAATCACAAACACAAGGGATTTGTTTCGAGGTTCGAGCACACTTGCTCTACATTCCTGCCTTCGACACACGAAGGATTTCCACTATAATCGATCCCACAGGATCACTCGGTGCCGCAACACCTACAAGCTCTCGGACTCTCTAGCCCGTACACACCGCAAGCCCACCAGCTCGCCGAGGCCGCACCTCAAACACGGAGTTCACACTAGAACCCAAAATAATGCGAACACACACGTCCGCCTCCTCAAAGAGCAAAGATGAACTTTGGTGATCACAACTCTTGATCACCTAAAATCCTCTCACAACAAATCCCTATAGGTAGATATAGCAATGGATAGCTCAAGTGTTGTGTGAGAAAATAAGGATGAGAGTGGTGGAGGAAAAACTCAAAGAAATCACTTTTACAACACTCTTGATAAACTCTCCTTTTGATCGGAAATATTGGCTCTAAAACAAGTGGAGAAAACCTCTTAAAAGAGTTGAGAAAACTGGTGAAAAATCCACTTGAAAATCTTAGTGAAAACAGTGCCCAAACCCCCAAATTTATAGGGGTAGAAAAACTAGCTGTTGGGGTCTGACAGACCTGTCGGTCGACCGGCCGGTCGACCGCCAACGGTCAGAAATCCGACCGTTGGGCCATCGGTCGACCGGTCGGTCGACCGAGGCCAGGATACAGAGAGCTAGTCTCTCTGTACGGTCGACCGCTCGGTCGACCGGGGCCTTTCCAGAGAGCAGGGCTCTCTGGACGGTCGACCGGGTCGGTCAACCGGCCCTCCTGTCAGAACTGGCGCGCACGTCTGTGCACGTCGGTCGACCGCCCGGTCGACCGGCTGAAGCCAGATCAGAAAACTTAGGGATTTGAAACTTGGTTTTTTTGGCTAAAATAAAATCCCATAAAATACTGAAAAATTTACAAAAATAGTTTTACCAATATACTTTGATAAACAAACATGCTTGCACAAAATCAAGACATATTACAAATAATTTGGACTATTTTTGTAACTTGAAAATTTTGGCTTAAAAATAAAAACTGTATTTTTTCAAACTTTATTTTTCAAAACTTGTTTTCCAAAACCTCACCAAATACAAAAATAAGATATTTAAACAACTTTGAAGCATAGTGTGTATGGATATGATCCACTACACAAACATGGTGAAATATCTATGTTTTTGACATTAAGCACTAAACATAGTTTTGGATAAAACATATAAACTAGAATACCAAAAAAACAAACATGTATTTTCTAAAATAGAAAATCTTTTGTAAAAACAAAACTATCAAGAGTGTGTGTGTATATGTATACTTGAGCAATCCACCAACTATTCTATCCTTTACATTTTATCTAAAAATAAAATCTTTTAAAAACAAACCTAGACACAAGTCTTCATCTTCTTGAAGTCTTCTCAACTTCTTGACTTGGTCCAAACACGATCCATAGAGCTAGACTCCTCTTGAGTACTTGATGTGGTCTTGATGCACAAGCTCTTGAATCAAACCGTGTAAGCTCCAAAACTTGACTTTAAATCCTTTGTTGAAGTTACACACCTACTAAGATCTTGATCATAAATCTGAAACTAATTAAACACAAGATCATTAGTAATATAACTACATGAGTTGATCATCATCAAAACTAGAGTGATAGGCCTTTGGGCCAACACTCTCTCCTTCTCCCTCCCTCCCTCAGAAAAGGTAGTGCTAAAGCGAAGAATATCTGATCTCAGAGAGAAGGAAAGCAGCCGAGAGAATTTGGACCCTTTTACGGTGACGACGAGACGTCCCTTGCCGCGTTTCACATGAACCTATCTTTTTCCCGTGTAACAAGTGTCTACTGTGCCCTGCAGACGTGCTGTTGTCCTGATCTGGGGTCAGTCAAGTCAGATAGTAAATGTTGTCACCGCTTCTGAGTCTGCTGGCCAACACTGCAGAACCATACTGTGGGCTCATCATGGGTCTCGGGTGCCGAGATAAAATGAATGTGGTTATTAACCTACATTATACAGACAATACCCTCTTACTCGGAAAAGCATGTTTGGCACAGACGATGATCCTTAAAATGAATCTTGCTATGCTATGAGAAGTGGTCGGGGCTTCGGATTAATTTCCACAAAAGCGTCTTAATCTTTTTAGGGGAAACCTCCAATGACAGTTTTTTTATTTCCCTAATCCTCAGTTGTCCCATTCAAAGGTTATTCATCACATACTTAGGCTTACCACTTACCACGTGAAGTCTCAACAAACCTCTTTGGTTACCACTCATCGAGAAGGTGCATAAAAGATTGGTGGGTTGGAAAGGTAAGTTGCTCTCTAGGATGAATGGTCACTATGATTAACGTTGTCCTCTCCTCCATCTCAACATATTTCCTCTCCTTCTTCCCACGTTCAAGATGGGTGGAAGGGGACGTTAACTCTATAAGAAGAAAATTTCTATGGCACGGGGTTCATAAAGAAGGGAAGTATATTTGCCTAGTAAATTGAAAATGGGTGTGTAAGCGGAAGGATTGTGGATGGGGGGTTATCAACCTTACAGATTTTAATACAGCTTTGTTCCTTAGATGGTGGTAGAAGTTACTTCAAGACCCATGCCGAAAATGGGCATCTCTTGTGTCGCGCAGTTATCGGCTAGGTTTAGGATGGTGGCCAAACAGAAATGAGACTTTCTCTTCCCCTTATGGAAAGGAATGAAAACGGTTCAAGTCATCTTCTTCCGAGTAATCATGATGGAAGTTAAGAATGGAAGGGAACGAGATCCTCGATAGACAAGTGCTGTTTGAGTACTCCATTGGGAACGTTATTCCCAAAGCTCTATTCGGCAGCCCAAGACCCAACCGGCACTGTAAGCTCGCATTGATCGAATAACAGTTGAAATATTAAGGTGCCTAATTCATATCAAAATTTAGGTCAAAGGGAAGATCTACTCAGACTAATGCTGGCGCAACTCTAGTGAACGCATGCATCAGAGACAGTCCAAGTTGGGAATGAGATCCTAAATGGACATTCACTGTGAGAAGTGCCTACTTGAGGATAAACCGCGGAGGTATTCGATGCCTGTTTGCTAATATTATCTAGAGAGTTAAGGTACCTTTGAAGATTAGAGCCTTCCTCTACTTGATTATTAACAGAGCTATCCTCACATGAGAGAATTTAAGGAAAAGGAACTGGCAGAGGCCTAGCGTCTGCTCCCTCTGTATGGTGGATGAAGAATCTATTAATCACATATTTCTAGGATGTAATTTTTGCCGGGCATATATGGGGATTGTAGGCGCAATGTCTGAATTTGTGTATCCCTCACCTACCTCAATCGGCTAATTTTTTTGATCATCGTGGAGATTACAATCTTTTAATGAAGACGAAAGGGTTATTTGGGATTTATCAGCGATGATGATTTCTAGGAGATTTGGGGGAAAGGAATAAAAGATTATTTAACAACTTGACCAAATCATCCGAACAGGCCTTCTATGCATGCTTTATTTTTGTCTCGTATTAGCTAAATCTTCTTTCATTTCACGTAGATCTGGGGACATGGCGACAAGAGTCATAAGGCAGATCTAGACAGATGAGGCCCCGACAGTCAATCATAAGAGATGGGGATAGGGGAGATGACAATGATACAGACGAGACATGATCAGTACCACTATGGATGCCTGATTTTTGTTTAACAAGTTGACCGTAAAACCGAATGCCGGTTTTAAAAGTCAACTTGTTTTTTTTTATTTCAGTCTTAGTCTGTTGTTTCCCTGTTCGGAGTTTCTCTTTGTATTTTTGTTTTTCTTTACTCTTGCACCTCTTTGTGCTTTAAAACTATACAGTTCAAGGAGTATTTTGGTGTTTTTTTTTATATATCAGAGTTGCGTTCATTAAAAGCTTATTAATGAAACGCGGTGAACCTTCTAAGTTGACCATGTACTCTAAAAAACAACCACCGAAGTCTGTAGGCAATAGGCTATTACTAGGCCCCTCTAATTCCAAAATCTTATCCACTCCAAATTTAGAATTTTGGGAGAAGTAAGATTTTATATTTATATTTATTTATATATCAAAGGGGAGTTTCGAATTTGAGACCCAACTCTTTCCCTTTAAAAGATGAAATAGTATTTTTTTTCCTTTTGGGGTTGTTTGTTTCACAAAGAATGGGTTGAAAAATATTCATTTTCTCTGAAACAGTGGGTCCGGCTCTCTCTCTCTTTTTTGCCTGTGTGTTTCATTGGGAAAAAAGAGAGGAAAAATGGGCCTCTCTGTAGCCATACAATTTTTCTATATAAATGAAGAGGAAAATAACATAAATAATGATTGGGTGCGCCTTTCCACTTGGATTTCTGATTTTGTCAAAAACCCAAGTTGAGCTTTTCCAACCAAACATGCCATTTGGAGAAAGATCGAGAATGTCTCCATATGCTGCAAAGTTAATCCCTTGTGTCTAATATACCTCGATTGCTAAGAAGGGTCTTGTCCATGTAATGAGTTGGCAAAGTTAAATTGAAATTAATCGATATCATTTTAAGTCAGAAGAGGTCTCTTAACAACCACCAGATGATATTTAAAGGAGTTTTGAGAAAATTTCTTGTAAAATAAGAGATTAACAAGCACTCCACTGGAGAGAAAACGTATCTTGCTTTATTTTTTTTTTCCCCAGAAATATTGTGTATGATTTTTGATAAGTAAACAAGCTAAAAATTACATCATAAAACATAAAGCAATACACGAAAGCTTACAAATAATTTCGATTTGTGACTCCTGCATCTGCCATCTTCTTCTGGCCTACAGTAGCTCCCTCCTCCATGCATGATGTTTCAGTAGCCTTTTTACATGAGCTCTTACTCATTTTGTCGCAATATTTCACCTTTTTTTGTGGAACTCCAGGACGCTACATTGTTAACACTAGTTTCTTGTTCCTCCGCCTTGCTCTTCTTCTCACTACCCTTAAGTGTTGCTTCGATGCACTCTCTTCATCTTCAACCCTTTGCCATTTCTTACCATCACTTCTCGATAAGTTTCTCCTCTTCTGATCATCCCAAAGCATTTGCTAGCTCCACCAGTACTTTGGGAAGTACGTACCTTTCTCTGGGCACTGCCATTGCTTGACAATGGGAGTTTTCGTTGAGCATGCCGACAGTAAGGCTTCGACGTACTACCGGCAAATGCCATTGAAGGGGAAAAGAAGTTCTGAGAGTAGAAAAGAAGTTCTGGAGTAGAAAAACATGCAGCTAGAATAGAGAAATGGATGGTGGAATGGCCTGTTTCAAGAGAGGCATACCTTTAGTTTTTATGGAAACTTTTTTAATGATAAAACAAAGGAGGTGTATGATGTTATCACATGTCAATTTAATATATGTTTTATTATACATTTTATTCAATGAATGGCAGTGAAAAAAAACATATAGTTCAATGCTCACAGCAAATGAAGAAAATGCCAGCTTATCTTAACAATCATTTTTTTTTTTGACGAAATAATGTAGATTCAATGAAACTGACGGGACTTTTCTTGTTTGTCTATTTTAGAAAAAAGAATAACTTTTTTAGTTTATTTTTCTAAAAATAAAAAGAAACAAGGCTTCATGCACGCGAAAGAAAATAGGACTTCAAGTGCATGATGTGAAAATTTCATACTATAGTATTATTGTTCTTCTCATCAACATCATATCATTATCATTATTTTGCACCTAATCTCTTTCTTTCACCTGTTATACAACTTTGACCTCTTTTTTTCTCTTATGTGCATTGATAAGTATAGTGTCTGAAACAGAAAGAAGGACCATAAAATAGAAATTGAAAAACATAAAATTTGTAAAACTTCTCATGTTTGCATATCTGCATGGATATTGAAACATTAAGTCATTAAATGGTGAAGCTAGTGAACTTATAAGAAAGGTCTATACTTTCATGTTTTCCAAGTGAGACAATAGAGATCCAAAGCTCAAGAATTACCAATGCATGAAAGAATAGAGTTCTCCAAAGACAGATTCAGTAAACTTCATTTGACATTGAAGAGGAAGTTTCTATGCATGATGGGTTTGTGAATTTCAGGGTTACATTCTATGTGCATGAAGTTGTTGTTCTCTGATTTGTTGTGCATTTCTAAAAATACCTGGGCTGCTAACCTTGCGGGATGTTGTGATTAGTTGTGTTTGAATAATTTAGATCTTTTATGTTACTAAAATCAATCAGTTTCTTCTTTCTTGTTCCAGTGAGATGCTAGAGGCTTTGGATTTTGCGTTAGTAATCAGCAATAGCGTATCTCCGTACACAATCAAAGGCTTTAGTTAAGTAGTGCTTTTCCTTGTTTGGAAGGAGGAGCAGGAAGAGGAAGAAAAGACATTTTAGACTTTCCGTTGAGAGTAAAAGTGTTTAAAAAAATAATGACTCTTGTAATAATTAATTAATGTGTGTCTTAATGAATTTTTTTGTCTCCCATATTCCGTGCCCAATGGGAACGGATATTGCCATCTCCAAGGCTCCAAGAATGAGGAAGGCGCCCCATAGATTAGGTCACCCCAAAATTTAATAAAAGCCCCCTCATAAAATAAAAAATGGTGAAAACACCATTTTCTTCCCTTTCTCCCCCTCCACAGGCGGCCCCCTCGTCGACGAACTCTCCCGGCAGTCCCCTCACCAGCGTACCCCCCTGATTGATTCTCCCCTGGCCTCCCACCCACTACCCCCCATCTCTTCCCCCAGTCCGCCCTCCTCACCCTCCACCAGATTTGTTCGGCCGGAGTCTGTCTAAACAGACGTAGATTTGTTCAGCCGAATCTGACAGAACAGACATGAGGGGGTGGTATCAGAGGAGGGGGGAAGGGGGAGGAGGGGCGGGTCAGGGGGAGGGGGAAGGCCCAGGGCGCGGAGGGAGAGGAGGAGGGAACCGTCAGGGAGGTCCAGAGGGGGCAAGGCCGTGGGGGCGAAGGGGAGTAGGAGGGGGAGTGGGGGTCACCGGAGAAAGAGGAGGAAGGAGATGGAGGAAAGAGGATGGAGGAAGAAGAAATGAGTGTTTTAGAGTTTTCACCACGAGAGAAATGAAACAAAAAAAAAAAAACAATGATAAACTTGTAAATTTTTTAAGGGTGTCTTTCTAACTTTTGGGGTGGCAATATCCGTTCCCGTGCCTCACAGATCAGCGGGGAGTTAAAAAGTTTCCGACTACTCTCACTCTCACCGCCCTTTTTTTTTCCGCCCACAAGGCAGCATCAGTCCAGGCTCGGCTCTTCCCCCCAACTCATTCCGAAAGAACGAAAAAAGGGAAATTTTAGAGCAAAAAAGGAGTAGAAATCGCGCCCGCTCTTTCATCCGATTACAGCCCAACCCCCAAAACCTAGATCTCCCATCATCGATGCCCTAGGATTTTCTTTCCTGCCTTCCGATCTCTTGATGTCCTTCGAATGGACGGCGCTAACTCCTTCTCTCTACTCTCCTTCTCTTTAGCGGCCGGAGCGACTGCGGTCTGCTGCTTTTTCGCTCTCTGGACGCTCCGATTCGATCCCTCGAGGAAGAAGAGCAGGAGCAAGAAGGCGTGCGGTTGCCACTGCTCCTGCGATCGGACGTCGGTGGCGGTGAACGGCGGCGGCGGGGAAATGGCGGTGGAGGAGGCGGGGGCTGCGGCGGAGCGGCAGGTGGGGGCGTCGATGATGGAGCAGCTCGTGCCGGAGATCACGACGCACGCGCTCAGCTACTTGGATTTCATGAGCCTCTGTCGGCTCTCGATGACGAATTCGGCCATGAGGCGGGCTGCTAACGACGATGGGGCCTGGAAAGCTCTCTATCACAAGGTACAATGCCAATTGTTGATTATGTTTACATTCTTGTTGCTTATATGTATGATTTTGATTTTGAGTAAACGAAAGTAAAGATGACAAAGTATGGACATGATAGCGAATGGATAATCTTTTATTTGTTATATAACATGCTGGAATTTGTGAATGTGAGAGTTTTAATTCGTGAGTTGGAACATTTGGATGAGGAACAAATGTGAGAATAACTGAGTGTTGGATGGAGAGAAAACAAGTTAAACAAATAAAGCATTTTACTTAAAATCAAACATAAAGAGAACCATATGAACTTTTACAATCTAATAATTATCTTTAAACTACTGACTACTGCCAGTCAGTATGACCAAGTATGCTATTCGTTTGGAGGTGGGTACAAGAAAGCTGAATGGAAATGGTAATTCCCCTATCTGTATAAACAATTGTTGTAGAAAGGCCTCATAAGCTCCTGTTTTCGCTACGTGCACTACTGCACTTTGTGACACTTTAGCGCCGTTTCAAGATTTAGAAGATGTTGACATTTGTATGTATCATCTTCTTATGTTGATGCTTATTGCTATCACTAAAATTTTGGTGTCAGGTTCTTATTTTCTTTATTATAAATGAAATTTCTTAAATTTCTTTTTTTTTTTCCTTTTTCTTTTTCAGTCTCGGCACCTTTAGCCACTAAGGCCTTGTTTGCCAAACTGAGGTTTGGACTCAAAATGTGGTTATTGAAACTGGGTCTTGTTTGGGAACCAAAATGAGGTTATTGAAACTGGGTTTTGAAGGCCCCATATACCTTCCGCAACCGGGGTTGGGAAAGCTCCACTTTGAGTGGATTTTTCTTGACCAAGGCTAAATGAGAAATAGAAGCTCAGTTTGCCAAACACTCACTAAAGTTAATAAAATCTCAGTTTCAAAAGGTTTTAGAAACTGGGGTTTATATGGTTACAAACCTCAGTTTCATTTTTACTTAAACAAAACCCCGGTTTCAGAAATTCCGTTGCCAAATTAGGCCTAAAGCCTTAGCCTAAGCCCTGGCCAACTTTGCTAGGAACTTGTAACCCTTGTGAAGGAGAAAGAGAAAATTGAGAAAGATTCTTTGTTTTTAATAACACATGGATTATATAAAATACCAAAAAGGCATTTTGATACGGTGTCAATTTTCAATACTGAGGTAGACTGTGTCCTTGTTCACAAACTTTTTCTCTTTGAACTTTCAGACGGCTATGTTATTTGAAAATAATGGTTTCTGTTCGAATGGTGGAAACCATTTAATCATTATTTGATTCAGCTTTCAAATAGAGCAGGTACCAATGCTCAAGTCGTCTATCAAAAGCAGCAACTAAACAGATTTTGAATAGTGGGATTTTTTTGTTGACAACTTCATCCAATTCGTGTAATATTCTACAATATGATTAACATAACTATATATTTCAAGTACCATCCCACTAGTTTCTCCATGCTATAACTTACCAGCCATATCGTCATGTGTTTTACATAATGGTATTTTAGTTAAAACTAATGGTCATATTGTGTGAAAATCTTAATTCACTATTTACAGCCCTTTTCATTTATTATTCGACTTGTAAATTTTCTTTAATGAACTCTACCAACTTTCACTTATTATATTTATCATTTACAGTATGGTAGTTGGATCTCTGTAGTAAGGAATAAGGATTAAGGAGTT
Organism: Agave tequilana; assembly: GCA_038442645.1. Lineage (NCBI taxonomy): Eukaryota > Viridiplantae > Streptophyta > Magnoliopsida > Asparagales > Asparagaceae > Agave > Agave tequilana. The sequence continues at coordinate 15,442 of JAVJIF010008279.1, read as the reverse complement.
AGGAGTTGTATCACCAACTCTAAACAATACCTAGCGGAATTGAGATGCTCTTAAAATCATTTTGAATCTGTATAATTCTATAAATAGTCATGAATGCAGTTATTATAAGCCAAAAGATCAAGTGCCAATGTTCTTTGACCACTTAAAAAGTCAACTGAAGAAAATGAATGTAGAAATATTTACATCAAACTTTCTATTATTATTTGATCTTTAAACTTATTTTAAAATTCCATATTTAAAAAAAAAAATCATTATACTAAAATCTGTTTATGTGTTGAAGTTTGATTTTAGTACTAAATTTGAATTCATATGGGATAATGCCTCAAACACTTTGCAAGATCTTGACTATTATAATGAAGCTTTTTGGTGGTCTGTAATTTGCATACATTGTGTATCACGTTTGTTTCATGGACTCCCATCTTAAAAAAATATTAAACTTCTATCACATTTTTAAATGATCATAGAAATTATTTAATGGATTGCTTTGGAAAGAGTGATTCACATTGCATTTGAAATTATTTTAAACATGTTGCTTTAAGGAGAACGGGTCATATTATTTACCTAAGAATTATTGATTAGAGCAATTCACATTTCTAGCATTTAAAAAGTTCCTTGAACATGCCAAAAATCTAGTATATGTAACTACGATTTCTCCTACTTCATTATAGTTGCATGCCTGTTTTGAGTCTGAGAAATGTTATATATCATTCAAAGCTTTGTCCAATCTCCACGCCACTTATTATGTCTTCTTATCAACGTCTAAATGGAAAATACTATCTTCTTACCTCAGAGCTCTATGAGCAGACTAATAGACATGCAAGGATATGGTGAATCTAGTATTCTTTATTTTCTCTAGCTACTATTTTGGGAGTCTTTTAAAAATGATTCAATATCTAACACTAATTATATAGTTTATCTTTTATAGTTATCATTTATAACCATTGCATGCAGTAGTGTCCTTCCCGGATATGGTTGCAATATTTATTTAAGCTGGGATGTTGCATTGAAGTTGTGGGTAATAATTTAACACTTTATTCCTCAAAAAAGAGACTCAAAGATCCAAAAGAGACATCTGTCATTAATGTTTCCTTGGGATGTTATGAAGAAAAATTGGTGATATTCTTAAAGTTGGAGGGAACATTGTAAGAAACTAACCAGATAACCTGACCCATTTCATCCTCCTCCTCCTCCTCCTCCTTTTTGTGTGTGACTTCCCTGCTAGCTTTGCAATTGATTTGAAATATTTGAATGTTAGCACTTCAGGAAATTAGGTAGCCCAGATATTCTTTACTGGGTACGGTTTGAAATCTCATTGTTCTTTGTTAACTCATAGTTAAATATACTGTTACCAATGAATTTAGTCTATTGTCACTCATCTTTTCAGTAGCAGGCCACACTGACACCTGCAAAGGCAACACTTCCACCCACTCATAATTAAAGTTCGCTATTTCTTGAAATAACAGGAAAACTAGCAATCATCTTCTTTGCATGACTTATTCCAGTTGCACAAAGTGGTAGAGATGCATAACAAAATCTTTATTCTTTTAGTTTGGTTTTGTTGTTTGTTTCATGTTTCACATAACAAAGTTGGAATTTTAATGTTTCTCTGTAGGACTTTACTACTGAACAGGACAATGTCACCCCAATCAATGGATGGAAGTCATACTATGCAGCCACGAAAGCCATTGTTAGTATTAATGCAGAATTCTATAACATCATCAGAGAAAGGTCACTGCCGGCGATGAGTCATCTTTGGCTTCAAGCAGATTACGTGAAGTGTATTCATGGCTCTGGGGAACTTTTTACCGGGTATGGTCCTGACCAACTTATAGTTTTTGTTAACCAAGATTGATCTTTAAAGGTCCTCATGCTTCATTGCAGAGATGCATAACAAACCTTTGTTAAAATTTTGCATTCCATGCAAGAATGCGTGTTCATGTGCTTCAATAGCATGCAATCTTGTCGTTTGGTATTCATTATTTATCAGAACTTATTTCCTGAATTTTGGAATTATTGAAATGTTTTTTCTTATTGGTTCTTAATATTAGATCATGCTTCAGAAATGAGTGCAATTCCCTATAGTTAAGTTATTATCTGCATCTCTTCTTCTAGACTGTTATCTACATCCTTTCTTCTAGACTGGTCTTTGTCTAGGAGAAGTTTATAAGGCTTTCTTCTTGATTGAACGAGCTCAAATTGCACAATAAACGAGGAAGAATTTCCATAACTTCCATTGCAATTAGTTAAATGACAATCTCTTTTCTTCTTCTCCTCCCCGTATATATTTTCCTTGGTAGGAATTTTGCACCAAATACGTAGGAGTGATTAGGTCTATGTTCACAGCCAGTCATAATTCCTGATCAGATTGTGTATGGGCCATTATGGGTTTTGGTTTATGGTAACCCTATTTTGGTGGCAAATGTGATTATTTTTCTCAGTGTATCTGATGTAGAACGAGAAGGGGAAAGGAAAAAGAGGGAAGAAATTAGGGTTTTGAGGGGATAAAGATGGATTCGTGCTTTAACACCCAGGAGATCTCTCTCCCACTTTGCACATCACAATGCAAAGATTCATTTTTGAAAGCAAATCAATATGCCTAAATAAAAGGGTTTAAATCAATTCATTATAGTCTGCATAATCTACTACTCTTGACCTTATATAGGCTCCTATAAAGAAGATTTCCCTATTATAACTGATGTCAGATTAAAAAACACACTAAATAAAATAAAATAATTAAAAGAAGACTACTAAATGATAACTGGAGCTATCTTTATCATTCTCTCCGGCTTAAAAGTATTCATCTCCGGTGAATGCAGTAGTAACAGATAACAGACATGACCAGGCAGAACTGAATCACATCTCGCATCAATCAGGCCATAATGGAGGTCGTGCAACCGACATCAGTGTATCATATGTGAACCACGATGGTGCTGGAACTAGCTTTTGTGATAAATCGGCTGCATTTAATGGTAACTCGAGTAAGATATACGCACATGTCGAAGCAAGTCATCTTCGTTGAAAACTGAATCAATTGTACTTTGCACCATACGAAGTTTGATTTTCTGTGAACTTGTCTGCTGTAGAAAAATCTACAAAGGGTCATATGTGTCAGGCAATCTGAGGGACAATGAAATCCTCATAGCTGGCGAAGATGACAATAGTTCCATGGTACGAAAATATGAAAAAGAGGCTCTTCCACTTTTGTAGGTCGAGAAAGAGTTTCTTCTTGTAATGACACTAACTCAGCAGTAATTTCTAACTTTGGCTCATCAAGAATATTTAGTTTGACAATGATTGAAGGCTTTGGATTTGCGCCATTTGCCTCAACCTTTGCAGTAAAAGGATCGGTGATTGGTTGGCTCTCAGGTTCGGGCTCTTGCTCAACATTGAGCTCTTCGCAATCTGGCTTAGATAAATAAATGGGTGGAGCATACCGAGCACAAAGAATGCCTCGCAAGATAAACCGATATCGACATAATTTATGGTTATCTTTTCACCAATAATAAGCTTCTTCATTTAACTTATGTCTAACATAACATATTTTTTCCTTGTCAGAGAGAAATAACTAAAGAAATCTTCAAGATCGCTTTCTCAAGCTTCATATCTATAACAATTATCAAAACCCTAAAAAATGCGACAACCTCAAACATAGCCCGTTCAACATACTTGTCATCACAGTCAATATTTAAATATTTATCACAAAAGTAAAAGCTCAGGAAGATAATTTAGTGCATAAGCTCAGAAATTACCTCAAAGATCTTAACGCCTCGAATATGGATCGAGTCAGCCTGGAAACGAGGCCTGCAGCGTTGCGAGAATGCTATACGAAACTGTATCGGCACTCGACAGGAGCTTTAAGAGATTGGATCTGCTACCTAAAAGTTGCAAAATTCTTCCAGTATCTCCGGGACTTAGTTACAGATCTAACACTTCAAACGGAACTCGAATCAAACCGAACGAGCTTGAAACGGGCTCCGAAAGATCGTGTGCTGCTGTTACTTCTAGATTGAGTTGGTTCAGTCCAACTCGGTTGAATTGACTCAATCACTCTGGCTCAGTTGGACCGGGTTGGACCAGGCTGGACCGGGTTGGACTAGGCTGGACCGGGTCAGATTAGTTGGATTCGACCCGATCTGAACCCGCAACTTGAATTATGGGTCGGTTCTTCGAAGCGGGTCAGGTCGAATAACTAACAGATCAGACCTGCATACTAACGAGTTTAACTTAAACCCGCAAGCTAACGGGTTTAACAGTAACCTGTACTCGTTTACTCTTTCTTCCCCCTCTCGTTGCCTTGGGTTGAGAGGGCCAGCGGTGGTGGCGAAGTTGCAGTGAACTTGATGGTGGAGAAGTTCGGACGGTGAAGATGGAGAGTCAGTGGAGAGAAGAATTTGAAGACGAGGGTGGATCTGGGTCACGACGTCGGTGGCGAAGCTGCAGTGAACTCAGCGGTGAAGGAGAAGCTCTTACGATGAAGATGGAGAGTCGGTGGCGAGGAGGATTCGAAGACGAGGGTAGATCTGGGTCACGACAGCGGTGGCAAGCTGGATTTGAAGCGCTTGAGATCTGCTAAGGACAAGGAAGATGTTGGATTTGGAGATGGAACAACGACAGAGAGGGTGGTCAGGCAACGGCGACGACGACCGGTGAAGAGGAGGCAGGCAGTGAGGTGACGAAGAAGGTCGGTGACGCGGGAGAGGAGTCAGCGACGAGGCGGTTGAGGCGATGGAGAAGGGTCGACTTCGACGAGGTCTAGCGGCTGCGGTGGCGTGGCAGGGATTTAACTTAGAGATGAGGACTGGCGGTGGCGGTGGAAAACTCAGAGGACGTCGGAGGTGAGATCGGGCGGCGGTGGAGTGGAGAGGGGTTAGCGACGAGGAGGCTTCGACGACGGTCGAGGAACGGTAACGAGGAATGATGGGGTAAGAGGATGAACAATTGGTGGTGATCTGAGTGGAAGGGAGACGAAGAAACATGGATGATGCACAATGCATGATGCATTTTTTGTTTTTATTTTCTTTTTCTTTTAATTTTTTATTTTTTTTAGCTAGAGAAGAGAAATAGGCAGAGAAGACCTAGGGTTTTGAAAATTTGTGATAGAGGGTAGCGTTTTGTGGAAGTGAAAGATTTTTGTGGAGAAAATATCAGGATTTTAGCTTTGATAACAAACTGATGTAGAACGAGAAGGGGAAAGAGGGAAGAAATTAGGGTGCTGAGGGGATAAAGGTAGATTCAGGCTTCAGTACCCAGGAGATCTCTCTCCCACTATGCACATCATGCAAAGACTCATTTTTGAAAGTAAGTCAACATGCTCCCATAAAAGGGGTTTAAATTAATTCATCATAGTTTGTGTAATCCATTACAACTTTTGGCCTTATATAGACTCCTCCAAAGAAGATTTCCCCATCATAACTGATGTGGGACTAAAAAAACATACTAAATAAAATAAAACAACTAAAAGACTAAATGGTAACAAGAGTGATCCCCATCAGTATCTCTTTTTTTTTTGTGAGGAGCTGTAAAAGGAAAGTAAAGGACTTAAGTTTAGTGACATGCTATGTTGTATGGAGACATGGCAATAGGGTACAATGTGTATGGAAACAGCAAAGTCGACAGCCTAGATAAACTATGATAGTTACAGCAAAATACTAGAAAAAGTAACACATCTATAAGTATATTTACTTATCATGTTTTTATCTCAATCATCTAAAATGTTAAAGATAAGCATTAATGATTAAAGAATACAAATTGTAAGAATAACAAGATAAGATAAAAGATGAGAATATCTTAGCTTTAATTTTCATTGTATTTGTGTACTTGGTATTTGTATTATTTTTTGTATTTGTATTAGGTATATGTGTACCTAGTAGTAGTAGTGGGTAGTTATGAGTGTGGTAGTGGGTAGTTATTGCTTGTAGTGGGAAGTCGTGGATGTATGCCTATATAGACCATTACATGTATCTTGTTTGGAGAAGATGATGAATGTTGAATGCAAAGAATGCCTCTTGTCTGCATCTCCTCTCTTCTCCTCTCTCTAATGTATGATTATGATTTTTTAATGAAAAATGCCTATTGTTTGAACTCTCTATTGTCTTCATCTCCTCGCTTTCTCCTTTCTCTAACGAATGATGAATCAAAATGAAAATCTTTGTCTTCTCTTTTTTAGATAATCTCTTTTCTTACTCCACTCTCTGCTTCCCCTCATCAACACCAACAATGCCGGCCCTCCTCTTTGCTGATCTTCTTTCTGCTGGTTGATTCTTCTTGTTGTCGTCACTTTCAAGTCCCTTGGCCATCCGAGCGCATCCAATACCAGCACTTGACAGTGGCCTTCTCTCTATTCCTCATGTGATCACGAGTCCCAAAGATCTGCGCCATCTGCTCGTGTGCAAGCATCTCCCTCCAAAACTTCAACGTTCTGATCAACATCAGTCTCTCTCATGTGCAAGCAACGTTCAACAACAATAGGAAACATCAACATTATAACAACAGATCACATCAGTGAGTTTTATTTTAGCAAATTGAGTTATTAGTTTGTTACATCAATTGATTTCTCTGAATATTATCATTATTGTTTGTTGCCCATTATATGGTGAGATGTGTGAATCTGTTAACTTGTGAATTACTTGTCTTAATATTGTAAGAGAACTGTCGCAATCATGCATGATTATTGTTTTTAATTTCATTAAGATTAGAGATGTTCAAAGCTACGCTTGCAATCTTGTTTAAATCTATTTACAATACTGCTAGTTTTGAGTTGTTTTCCTATCGAAAATCTTTCTATTTGGTAAAACGTAGTGAGTTTGATCATATCTTTGATTTCCTACATGGCACACACGCACCGTTTCACATCAGTTTGGTATCAGAGCACAAGGTTTAGGCAGGAACATCATGCTCTAGTTCAAAAAAAAATCTTTTCTTTAGGTATTTGTTTAGGAAATTTTTTTCTTTAGCATCAAATAAAAAAAAGAATCAATGGATCTCAATCTCCTAGCAAAATGGGATGCTACAATGAAGCACATAGATAACATGTGAACTATCGCGAGCACCTTCATAAACGTGAAGGACAACGTGGTTCGTTTCAACAATACCAAAGGCGTGATGAACAATATCATGTTGATCGATACTTGAAGAGCATCCAATTGGACGTACCAACCTTTGATGGTCGTCTGGATTATTTTGATTTTTCTGGTACGCAAAATTTTTTGGATTGGCTACAAAGTATGGATAGGTACTTCACACGATGCCTATTCTCTGAAGAGAAAGTTAGCTTTGCTGTCATGAAGTTGACTAGCCAAACAAGTCGATATTGGTCTGCCCTTGAGATTCTCCGTGAGTTAAGAGGAGAATACCTTATTGAAACTTGGCATGACATACTGAATCAAAAGTATCATTTCACTCGTGGAATTACTGAGCTAAAAAAAGCTGACACTTTGGTACTATGAAGAATTCATTAATCAGGTGGAAGAACCTGAAGACTGTCTCTGAGGAAGAAATTCAAGGTGATGACATTGAGGAGTCCGGTACTCCAATTCCTCCTGAGGCCACCCCAGTGGTAACAGAGTTTGTTGAAGTCACCTTTGTGACTACGGAGTTTACTGATATCCCACCTAAAGACATTACTCCAATTTCCTCCAAACTCATCCATGTGATTACGTGGATTGCTGAAGTTCTTCATGAAGACCTCCCAGACACACTACAATTGATGCGTGATATCCAACACATCATTGATTTAATCCCAGGAGCTAGTTTTCCTGACTTGCCACACCATAGGATTGATCCTACGATGCACATTGAACTCAAAAGGCAGGTTGATGAGTTGTCACTAGAGATCAGGCAACAATGCTTTGTCCCAATAAACCTTCATTTTTATGAGGACAAGTTTTGGAGTTATCTCGTGACAAAGAATGTGGGTATGATCAAGGATGTTGTCATCTATGATCGATCTACAAAAATTTTTGAGAATGCAGTTATGGGAGAACGTGATGCCTAACAGACTATCAACTTCTCTTCCAATACTGTTAAACTTAAGGGTGCATCTCCTCTGCCTTTACTTGTTTGCATATCTTTCATCTTCATTGCTAAAACAGGTAAACTGTCACATACCTTTAGGATCATACATCTGATAACCCCTTTTGATCGAGGTCGTGTATATTGTTGATCCGATGGTCCATGTGCTTAAAACTTTTAATGTCCAATAAGTAGTCAAAGTCATTAGCTTTTTTTTGGAAGACTCCTTTAGTAGACACTAAGTTCTCTACTGCATTTCATTATAGAGTTTCTGAGTCTACATTTTAGGTCTAAAATATCTGAGTCTGCATCATATTTTATCACACATGCAAGTTCTACATATGAGAAATCAGTGATATATTTAAACAAGCAGTGCTAACTATAAGTTATGATTTGACATCAGGAAAGCAATTTAAAACTTTTAGTGTTGACAATTTTGTGATGGTTCGGATTCGTCCGAAATGGTTTCCCAAGAAACTGTTAAAGATTTGCAAGTCTGTAGTGCTGGACTTTTCAAAATTTTAAAAGAATTTAAATTTCAATATTTATGTTATAGATTTGATATTAGTTCTATTTTCAATTTTGAAGACTAAGTGGTTTACAAGGTCTTGATTGTTCATAAACAACTCACTGGTTGATGAGCCTTACCCTGAGCTAACTTTTGAGAGTCCTTCACTTTCTCACTTCCAGATATTCATCCTATACAACAGAGAAAATTGATAACATTTTAGATGATGAATTTATGATGCAACTTGACTAGTATTCTGAGATACAAAAAATAAACTTATAGCAGTAAGAGAACAGCTCCGTAGTTGGCTCGACGGGGTCAAGTTCTCTCCCATCTGGGGAGAATTGATGAGAATATCTTAGCTTTAATTTTCATTATATTTTCAATTGTATTTGTGTACTTAGTATTTGTATTGTATTTTGTATTTGTATTAGATGTGTGTACCAAGTAGTGGTAGTAGTGGGTAGATATGAGTGTAGTTGTGTGTAGTTTTGAGTGTGGTAATGGGTAGTTCTTACTTGTAGTGGGAAGTTGTGGATGTATGCCCATATATGCCATTACATGTATCTTGTTTGGAGAAGATGATGAATGTTGAATACAAAGAATACTTCTTGTCTGCATCTCTTCTCTTCCTCCTCTCTCTAATGTATGATGATGAATGTTTAATGAAAAAATACCTCTTGTCTGAACTATCTCCTGTCTTCATCTCCTTGCTCCTCTCTCTAATGAATGATGAATCAAAATAAAAATCTTTGCCTTCTCTTCTCTGAATAATCTTCTTTCTTACTCTACTCTCTGCTTTCCTTCGTCAACGCCAACATGCATGTCCTCCTCTTTGCTGATTTTCTTTCTGCCGGCTGATCCTTCTCATCGTCGTCACTTTCAAGTCCCTCGGCCCTCCGAGCGCTATCCAACATCAGCACTTGGCAGCGGCCTTCCCTCTGTTCTGCACGTGACCGAGTCCCAAAGATCCACGCCATCTGCTCGTGTGCAAGCATCTCCCTCCAAAACATCAATGTTCTGATCAACATCAGTCTCTCATGTGCAAGCAACGTTCAACAACAATAGGAAACATCAACAATATTACAACATCAGATCACATCAGTGAGTCTTATATCAACAAATTGAGTTATTAGTTTGTTACATTGATTTATCTCTGAAATATTATCGTTATTATCTGCTGCCCACTATATGGTGAGATGTGTGAATCTGTTAACTTGTGAATTGTTTGTCTTAATATTGCGAAGAGAACTGTCGCAATCATGCATGATTATTGTTTTTAATTTTGTTAAGATTAGAGATGTTCAAAGCTACACTTGCAATCTTGTTTAAATCTATTTGCAATACTGCTAGTTTTGAGTTGTTTTCCTGTCGAAGATCTTTCTATTTGGTGAAACGTAGCGAGTTTGGTCATATCACTGTTTCGCTATATGGCACGCACACAGTTTCACATCAATTAATGGACTAGCATATTACACAGGTCCTAATCTTTGCTGTCATGAATATGTAGTTTTTGTAAGAAACTGAGGATACATTAAGAAGTCTCAGGTGTTCCCAAAGACTGTGTAAGAGAAGTGTGGCAGGAGTGTCCATAAAGTGTTTTGTTCTAAGTGTATCAGACACATACTTGGCATTGTTTTTTGAAGCATCTTTCCACATAAGTGACACACTTCAATTGGTGTAGTGAACGTAATAGATAATAGTATGCAGTTTTGTTTCCCATTGTGTTGCTAATGGAAGTATCTCCTCATCAGCATGCCAACCTTTTCCCTCAATATGGGCCAGCTATAAAGCACGAGTTGATGGAATTCGATAAAATCTTATGGGTGGCTGTTAGCCTGAAGTCAACCCTTTGACTTGGCTCCAAATCCCTGGCAAAGAAGCTACATACTAGAGAGAGACTTGCCATACTCCCTATAAAGAATAGTTTGCTGGCAAAAAAATATGCCTTTGTCGCCATGCAATTTCTGCTGATGCACCCAATGATACATGTTAAACTAATCTGGAAATTCTGTTTAAACAACTATGTTTGATCAAATTTTGGCGATAAATTCTTACCTTGCTTTATTTCCTCTTTGTTTGGTTCCTTTCTAGAAGGCCTATAAAGTTGTTGGATCTACTTATTGAAGGTAGATGTGTGTAAAAACCATCTTTTTTGGGGGTAAAAGAGAATAATTTTACTAGCATCCTTTGGATGTTTTATATGGCCTTTGCTTTTGGCATTGGTTATTGTGGTTGATAATGAAGGGCATGTGGTAATTTTTTTATACGTAGGTACTTATTATCTTGTTGGAGATGTTTGGTAACAACAAAAGTTTCAGACCTGAAATTTTAACAAGTCTCTAAGTATCTTTTTTATACACTCGTGATATCTGCGAAGTTTTTAATAAAGTGGTGCTTATTCTTGTTGTGATATCTGCAGCAAGCTGCTGGACCTTTACTTTATGTAGAATTGGACAAAAAGATGAGCTTAAGCAATACATTAATACCAAGCCTATGTGTTTTGGCTTGATCATATTTAGCACAACCCCCCTCCCCCGCCCCCACCCCCCCACCCCCCCCCCCACCCCCCCCCCCCCCCCCCACAAAAAAAAAAAAAAAAAAAAAAAAAGAAAAGAAAAGAAAATAAACACCCATTTTGATACCTCTACGTTTATTTTAAAAAATAAACAAAAAATGCTCATTTCTAATAAAACCTTTTAAACCTGTTTTGACATTTTTTTTTAACTTATTCTGAAAATAAATATGTTAATATCATTTTTAGTAAATTGTCGATATCTTGTTTTATTTTTTTAAATTTTAGTTGTGATTAGTCTTGATCTTTGTTAGTAAACCTCTTTATTAATCAAACAATAAAAAATAAACTAAATAGAAATAAAAATATTTATTATTTGTTAATATCATAACACTTTTGTTGAATATGTATATATATGTAAACAAATCGTACAAAATTTTTCATATACAATGTAGGGTCTTATTTGCATCCATTTTTTTGGGGTAAACTGCTGTAAACAAGATCCATTATCTGATTTAAGTTTTCCATTATTTTTTTTTTCTAAATTTTAAATATGTTTTTAGATTCTGTACTGAACATGAATATTTCCTGTTCCATTTTCTTTTTGTCAAATCCTGTTTTTGCTGATTATGTTTGTCTTTGGGAGTTTCAGTTTGCTCGCTGTAGTGTTTAGTCTGATATGCATGAGTATGACCATATAAATGGACAAATTAGCAAACAACATGAACCATGGGGATCCATCACGAGCATGCTTAGAAAGTTTATGCACATAATGCAAAGAGATAAGCACTTATTGGCAATCCTTGAATAGGCCCTGTGGTGATAGGGTACACATTTGTCCAAATGTTCTTGTGCTATTTACTGCTCCAATATGGTTGTTTTAATGGCTTAATCCATTAAGTCTATCAAATATTTGTTTCCTTTTCTGAAAGCCACCACATAATCTCCGTAAATACCCTATCAAATCTTGCTTCTAATTAGTCGAAATCATACACAGATTTCTGTCTAAATTCTTTCCATCTCTTATCTGAGTAGATAGCTTCTCTTGTGGATGGCAGAAGATTATTAAGTTTGCATTACTTATTGAGAATTTTTTAGTTTACTTTTTGTCTTTGCTAAAATTATTATCTTCCAAAGTTTAATAAATTGGACCATAAGTTTGATGTCACAGTTAGTCTGTATACTTCTGTAATATTATCTTTGCAAAAATAAAGTTTCATTTTTGGATTATGAGTTTGATTTCACAGTTATCTATACCTTTGTATATTTTCTTTCTGCTTAATTATATAAGCACCAAAGGGTTTCCTTTTTCTGTTATGCATTTTCTTTATCTTGAACACTTTGTTGACTTCTGTAGCCATATTAACCCATTATCTTTGAAATACTTCTGAACCTCAGTACGTTCATTATCAAGTCCTAAACATGGTTCACAGTCGCGGTCTCGGCCGTCGACTCGGTGGGCAGTGAGACGGATCGGTCTCGGCGACTCGGATCGGTATCGGGCGATACGCGCAAAACGCTACATAGAAAACTCAAAATTTTTTGAAAAAATCACGACAAATCTTTAAAAAATGTAGACATCCACATTCATGTATCACATGTCCAAAATATATCACGTAGCATACTAAACATTAAACGAAAGTATAAATACACGCGTCGTTAGTAGAAGCATATCAAAATACATGCACAATATAGTAAATTGCACAAACTACATACATAAATACATGCTAATGTAGTTATTTCCACGTTGATTCGCGATGAGGCACAAAATCATCATAATGCCGAGTCGACTGAGTCAACTCCGATTCTCAGCCGAGTCGGTCTCCTCTGAGTTAAGTCGACCGACTCGTGACTCGGACTCGTCTCGGAACGGGCCGAGACGCATACAACTCGGCCGACTCGTCTCCGACTCAGCCGAGTCTTTGAACCGTGGTCCTAAAAGCTCTTCCTGCTTTTGTTTTCTTAAAGTTACCTTTTATTTCATTCAGCCTAGTTACTGATACACATATTTTTTTACAATATATAGACTCATAACCTTGGGACATGTGCCCGATCCGGTATAATTCTCTTTGGTTCATGTAGCCTACCCCAAATACTTGGGGACAAATGGCTTAGTTGTTGTTGTTGTATAGACTCATAACCTTCAGTTCTATATTTTTCTCATCAACAAATTGTGAAAATAACTTCACTGTTCTCTAATTTTTGTTTACATTTACTAGGACATGTTCGATCTTTGTTCGTGTGTGCGTGCACGAGTGTGTAACAACAATACATTAAACAATAACCTCAGGCATAGATGTGGAAAATTTTCTCAGTTCCTTACAAAGCACATATGGACAACCCAATGGATAATCCACATTGTTTACCATGATCTCGTTTCCTAAATTACAAATGAAATCGAGCATGTGGAAAAGTTCCATTGACTATCAAGTCCCTTCTGTTTGATTTATTGAAAAGTTTCCCTTTGCAACCAGCCAACCACTTGATAAATGGCTAAGAGTTCTCGAAAGCGCATGTGTTTTTCTTTTGTTTTCTTCTGGAAACATTTTAGAACATGAAGATAATGAACAATTTGTGCCATCCATTTGGAATCATGCACTTGAAGGGACAGTTAAGAAGATTTTCTGTATCTGCACAATGTTGTGTGTATGTGGATTGTGGAGAGGGCTACTGTCATTAGGACTTGAGCTTGGATCTTATAGCAATGAAAATCTGGAAAACAATATGGCAGAGCGTCAAAATTCTAAATCCAACTGATTAGATTTGATCTATGACAGGGAAACACCACCTCAGAAATGAACAGGTGATATCAATTGAGGATCCAAATTGATCTAAACACTTTGAAATCCTTGCACACCAAATCCTGACAGGTTCCAATATTCTGGACCATAGATTTAAGCAACTCGGCACTTGAAACCGTCCATTTTAGGATCAGTTGTGCAAGTAAGAATCCAAAAAAATTTGTTTTGTTTTTTGTTTTACTCATTTAAATGTTAGTCATTTTTAAGACCTTCCAATTAGGTTGTGCAACATTTAATTCTTCCACTGATATGATTAGAGCTCAAGTTTTATTAGTAGTGACAGTTTGTCAAAGTTACATATGAATTACAAAGTGAAAATGCAATTGACAAAGTGAACTATGTTGCTTTTCCTCTAAATGTGTAGAACTGTCATGTAGAAAGTGCAGGTATAGGAATAAAAATTTGGGGATGTAGAAGGTTCAGTCTTCGCAGGGGGGAGTGAAGAATGGGAGATAGCAAATTTTTGTTACCAAAAATCCTATCTTAAATTATATTAATAAGTAGTTCAATCCTTCCTTTCCCTTAAATGTTCATTTTATTTGCATGAACCTATGTGTACTCCCTCCGAACTGCTTGCTTTGGCTTGTAAAATTCTCTCTGAAACCTTTGTAATTTGCTCTGATCATTACAAGGGAAAAAATCTGCTCTATTCTTCAGTTACTTCTGAAATTGAGTATGGTTGCCAATTTCCCTTTATCTTTCCTCTATATATTTATTACATTCAATTACTTAGGCCTATCTAATCTCTGAACTCTGGTTGCATCTTTTCTGGTTTTCTGTTCGGGGAGGCCATTTCATTTTCTTTTAACATTTGTGGACCTTTCTGCTTCAAATGTTTGCAACCCTTGCTTAGCTTTTGACCTCGGCCAAATCCACACCTCACTGTTTCAAATGATCTATCATGTATTGTTTATTGAGTGTTTTTTTTGTTTTTATTTGACAAGCCATGATCCTTATGCCGTAAGTTAATTAACAGAATTCCTGTCCTACCTGTGTTTTGATGCCTGAATTTAATTTCTTACCTGGTGTTTAGACATAGTGACTACAGAACTATTTTTTGATTTGATGGAATAGAATTTCTTTAAGTATCCTAGTGTCTTCAGATATATAAGAGAACTCCTGTTTTCGATAAATCCTACAAATTCAGATTGATGCACAAAGCAGTTGTCATTGAACATAGTTTCAAATGAACTTTTTCCATCAGTCTTCTGGACATGAGTTATTGGCACATATGATGGTAGTGGCTAGGAAATTCCTGCTTCATTGTCCTATATGTTGTGGTCTATCCGAGCGGTTGAGGTGTTTTTATGTTTCTTGACATTAAGAAAACCAAACTGGATAGATGTGACAATTCTCTAATGCTGCAGGGAAAGAGGAGAAAAGAATGAAATCAAAACTCCAAACTCTGAATCCCCTTAATTTTCGCCTCGCGTTTTCAAAATCCTTTTCCCACTAAGGCCTCTCATGTTGCCAATATCCTACCGCAGGAAAGCACCAGAGCTGGGAGGGGAACAAGTCAATGCCCAATTATAAGTCCTCTGCATGTCAGATACACAGTCGCTTGGACACTTTAGGACACTTATTGGACAATCAACACTCAAGCAGTAA